>ONZH01011721.1:0-65959 GCA_900303285.1 Rhinella marina | reverse complement strand
CCGTCCCCGCTTCCACTACATTCACCCAGTGTGCCGTCAAAGAGATGTATCGTCCCTGGCCGCAAGCGCTTGTCCACGAGTCGGTGGTCAAGTGGACCTTTGCGCTGACTGCGTACCTCAGGGCCCGCCTGATGTTACGCGACACGTGCTGGTGCAGGGCGGGGACGGCACTCCGGGGAAAAGTAGTGGCGGCTGGGGACGGAATAGCGAGGTGCGGCAGCCGCCATCAGGTCGCGGAAGGCCTGCGTCTCCACAAGCCTAAACGGCAACATCTCCAGGGCCAGCAGTTTGGAGATGTGGCAGTTTAAGGCTTGGGCTTGGGGTGACTTGAGGCGTACTTCCGCCTGCGGTCGAACGCCTGCGAGATGGACAGTTGTTGGACGAGGAGTGTGAGGTGCAGGCGAAGAGGCGGGGAAAGGGGAGGCTGAAGGAGAAGGCCCCAAAGTAGCCGAGGCAGAGGCAGATGTGGAGGGTCCTGGCTGGAGGTCTGGACCCGCAGTGGCAGCACACAACAAAGGGGAAGAGGCAGTGGCCAGCAAGACCGGGCGCAGGTTGTATTGCGTTTGCTCTCTCCCACTCAGCCCAGTGCTTGACTTCAAGTGACGCCGCATGCCTGAGGTGGTCAGATTGCTCTTCTCAGAGCCCCCTACTCAGTTTTGAGTGGCAGAGTGTGCAAACCGCGCTCAGTTTGTCATCCGCACAAACATTAAAAAATCTCCACACCACAGAAGTACGAGGCCTCGATGGGGGAGCTTCGCGCGACTGCCCGCTGCGGGAACAGCTTCGGCCCTGCTGGCTGTGGCCTCACTTCCTCTGTCTGGACTTCCTCTGCCTGTGGACATCCCTCTGCCTGTGGACATCCCTCTGCCTCTGGACATCCCTCTGCCTCTGGACATCCCTCTGCCTCTTGCTGCCTTTTCGGTGCTGCGCAGACCACCACCTCTCCACTGCTTTCCCCGCTGGACATCACCCCTGGCCAAGTGGGGGTCGGTCATTTCGTCATCCACCACCTCCTCTTCCACTTCCTCACTCTGCTCCTTCCTGCTGCCCACTGGACATTCCAACAGCCTCCCTTGATGGGCAACTGCGTCTCATCATCATCATCGCTCATGATAACAGATGCTGCTCAGGGTCCACATCAGCAGGAGATGGCGAATACTCAAGTGGTTTGGGCATCACTACAAACAAATTCCTGTGCTAGCTCCTGGGATTCTTCCGGCACATCTGAAAAAGGACTTGAAAAGAGCTCCTGGGAGGGGTCAATGGTGGGATGACTCTGTTGGCCAGGTGTGGAGGAAGGAGGGTCAGAGTGAGACTGTGTGGATGACTGGCTGGTGGACAACTGTGTGGAAGCGCTATCGGCTATCCATTGCACCACCTGTTCAACCTGCTCAGGCCTCAACAGCGGTGTAACCCGCCCCCTGCTTAACTGTCCCATAAAGGCAGGGATTCTGGATGAGCGGGAACCTGGCTGACCCTCACCAGCACGCATTGTATCCCCACTGGCTTCAACAAGGCCACCAACAGCATTTCCGCGCCCCCGTCCTCGTCCACGTCCGATTCCGCTAGCCCCCCTCCGCATTTTATTTTTTTTTGGTTACAATATTTTGCCTTCACAGCCGTGTACTAAAAGTTCAGACGGTGTGTATGAACACTACGTATATACAATTATTTTGCAAGAGAACGCAAAGTACAGGTGCCAATGAAAAGGCTTTTTTTTTTTTTATATTTCTAGGTACACAGCCGTGTACAAACAGATCAGACGGTGTGTATGAACACTACGTATATACAATTATTTTGCAAGAGAACGCAAAGTACAGGTGCCAATGAAAAGGCTTTTTTTTTATATTTCTAGGTACACAGCCGTGTACAAACAGATCAGACGGTGTGTATGAACACTACGTATATACAATTATTTTGCAAGAGAACGCAAAGTACAGGTGCCAATGAAAAGGCTTTTTTTTTTTTTTATATTTCTAGGTACACAGCCGTGTACAAACAGATCAGACGGTGTGTATGAACACTACGTATATACAATTATTTTGCAAGAGAACGCAAAGTACAGGTGCCAATGAAAAGGCTTTTTTTTTTTTATATTTCTAGGTACACAGCCGTGTACAAACAGATCAGACGGTGTGTATGAACACTACGTATATACAATTATTTTGCAAGAGAACGCAAAGTACAGGTGCCAATGAAAAGGCTTTTTTTTTTTTTTATATTTCTAGGTACACAGCCGTGTACAAACAGATCAGACGGTGTGTATGAACACTACGTATATACAATTATTTTGCAAGAGAACGCAAAGTACAGGTGCCAATGAAAAGGCTTTTTTTTTTTTATATTTCTAGGTACACAGCCGTGTACAAACAGATCAGACGGTGTGTATGAACACTACGTATATACAATTATTTTGCAAGAGAACGCAAAGTACAGGTGCCAATGAAAAGGCTTTTTTTTTTTATATTTCTAGGTACACAGCCGTGTACAAACAGATCAGACGGTGTGTATGAACACTACGTATATACAATTATTTTGCAAGAGAACGCAAAGTACAGGTGCCAATGAAAAGGTTTTTTTTTTTATATATATTTCTAGGTACACAGCCGTGTACAAACAGATCAGACGGTGTGTATGAACACTACGTATATACAATTATTTTGCAAGAGAACGCAAAGTACAGGTGCCAATGAAAAGGCTTTTTTTTTTTTTATATTTCTAGGTACACAGCCGTGTACTAACAGGTCAGACGGTGGGTATTTACACCTGGTATACAAAAAGGGTATTGCAGGCACACAGAACCCAGAACACTAGAGCCAAATAAACTATATTTAAAAAAAATAATAAAATTCACAGCCATATACTGCCAGATCAGATGGTGCATATACACACTAGGTATATAACAGGGTTTTGCAGCCAAAAAGAACGCAGAACAGTAGTGCCAAATATAGTTTTGTATGTAGCAGAGCACCTAATACACCACTAATGCCTCTCTCTGTCCCTACTCCAGCAGCTATCCCTGAATACAGCAACCGTTCTCTGCAGACTGTATATTGTAGTAAAGCTATCACTGTACTGCACTATAGTAGCCCTGATAAGGGCTTTTAATCACGCTCCTGCCTGTCCAACAGCTAAAACCTATCTGTCCCTTCTCCAGCCTCTGTCCCTGACTAAGTTCACGCAGCATATGCGAACGAGCAGGAAGAGCTGAGTTTTTAATATTCGAGGTCACATGGTTTTTCCAGCCAATCCATGTAGACGCTGTTTTCGCGCTGCCAGCGTGCTCCGCGGGCCTGTCATACCCCCCCTGCATGTTGATTGGTGGAAAAAGAGCGCCAGGGAAGGTGGGAGGGGAAACGAATTCTAAGTGCGCCATCGCCGTTATACTCGATTGAAATCGAGTATGCCGAATAGCGTAGTATTCGATCGAATACCGGCTCGATCGAACACTACTCGCTCATCTCTAGTGATGACTCCTTTAACATATAAAACTTTACCAGCTTTAAACATGATATAATTTTTGTTGAGTTGATCACCCTTGGATGGCCCTACTGGATTGCTGGAGTCTTCAAAGATATTCAGATATTTCTCCAACATTTTGTGCCAGTCTTCGACACTTGTACTTGTATGTCATAATTAAAGAAATTGTAATATATACAAAGTTTATACAAATATAAACTTCCTCATGCTTCGTTGTAACGAGTCATTTATTTCCTACATGTGTTACAAAGTGAAAGTAAGAAGCCTGAGAAGGAGATATGGCCCATAATGCCTTGCAGCCAGCCAATCAGCAGTTAGCCATCCCCTGTGATGTCACACCCCTATGAAAGCCTTATCCTGAGTGGACATCACCATTTTACTGTGAACCGAGCATAGGGAGAGATTTGGCAAGTGCTAGGAACAGTGTTTTAGCAATATGTTAATGGTAGAATATTGGATAGGCACAGTGTATGGAGATGGTAGGTGGAGTTTTCAGACACTCCAGGGAGGGTATAGGGAGAGCATAGGGAGACTGTAGGGACAGTTTAATTGCCCTGTGCATCTTGTTCATCTGCTGCGCTTTTCATTCTTAAAGACTTGTTATTCAAAGACTTACTGTGCATCAGATTTAGTCTCAACAGGTGGTCTAATATATAGGCACGTTTATCTAGTTCATCTGCTGCAACATTAATACTTAATATGTTCTGTTATACATAGATTTACTGTGCATAAGACTTATTGTCAACAGGCAGTCTAATATATGGGCACATTTACCTAGTTCATCTGCTGCACCTAATTAATCTGTTCAGTTATGCATAGACTTAGTGTGCATAAGACTCATTTTTAACAAATGATCTAATTTATAGGCAGTTTACCTAGTTCATCTACTACACATAAAAAGAAGAATTGGTACAGCACCTTTCAAGAGTGGCTGGTGGCTTCCAAGATGCGCGTCCCTTTGTAGGAGTCCAGTCCAAAGGCCCCAGTAGTAGTCTCAAACAAAAAAGATACGAGGACAGCATCCTTATCCAGTGAAAGCAATGTGTCTTTTATTCCATCAATGCACCCTGGTACATGCAACGTTTCGGCTGCTCCTTCAGCCTTTGTCAAGCATGCTTGACAAAGGCTGAAGGAGCAGCCGAAACGTTGCATGTACCAGGGTGCATTGATGGAATAAAAGACACATTGCTTTCACTGGATAAGGATGCTGTCCTCGTATCTTTTTGTTCATCTACTACACCATTTATAATTAATTTGCTCTGTAATACATAGACTTAATGTGCATCAGACTCATTGTCAACAGACAGCCTAATATATAGGTGTGTTTATCTAGTTCATCTACTGTTCCATTTATAGTTAAAGGGATTATCCGACCCCTGAAATGCCCCCCCCCCCATATGCCCGGGCCCCTCACACACACAATGTACTTACCTCGCTCCCCGCCACCTGCATCGCTTCTGAACCCTGCACAGCTGCCGCTGTATCTCCCTCACGCAAATGAAAACATCTGGTGGGGGGATTGTTAGCCAATGGTAGGTGGTGACGGGGACGATCCTCCCTAGTGTCACCCCTTTAAAGGAAATCTATCACCAGGATAATCGCTATTGAAGTAAAGCCATAGCCTAATACCATTAGTACCTTATTTCCAGAGGTGCCTTTGTTCCAGCAATAGATGTTTTCTATCTTCTGAAAATCCAGTTTATTTGGTATGCAAATGAGCCAGTAAGGTGCCCAGAGGGGCATCACTCTTGCAGGAAGGAGCCCAGGCACGCCTCCTACATCACATTCAAGCCATAACTCTGCCCCCCTTTTCCCTGCTCCCAGCATGAGGGTGGGCTTGGGCACTAGCATGGCGCGTGTCTGGGCTCCTTCCTGCAAAGGTGACGCCCCTCTGGGGTACTGGCTCATTTGCATATCAAATAAACTGGATTTTCAGACGATAGAAAACATATATTGCTGAAACAAAGGCACATTTGGAAATAAAGTACTAAGTGCTATTTGGCTATGGCTTTACTTCAATAGCGACTATCCTGGTGACGGATTTACTTTAATTTGTTCTGCTATACATAGACTTACTGTGCATCAGACTTATTGTCAACAGGCGGTCTAGTAAATAGATGTGTTTATCTAGTTCATCTACTTCTCTAAAAAAGCTGTACCTGCCCTGCACACACATGTTCAGCAGGAGGTGGGCCAGTCCTTGAGCCTGTTGGTGTCTGGTACAGTTCATGCCAGCACTGACGTGTGGAGCTATAACTATGGTCAAGGACAATACATGTCCTTTACAAAAGTAAAGTAGTAATAAAAACTGGTTTGCCCTCATGTGCCCGACCTGGTTTTCACCTCTACTTCATTAGGGGCATACACTCCTCCTTTCAGGGGCATCTCATTTCAGGATATAGAAGCAACTATTCGTTTGGAGTCCATGCCTGTTAAACCAGTGATTGACTACGAGACTTTCCATGTATTTTGGACTGGTTGGATCTGCTTCTGCTGAATGAGAGTAGCCATTTTTTTTGTGTGTGTATTTGAACTTTGTGTGAACGGGACTCACTTTACTTGAAACCTGCAGCGCAGTAAGAGCAACATTTTGGAACTTTGTTTTTGTTTGTTTTAATATGTCCTTTACAGCCCACTGGGTAAATGTGGTTTAGCAACTTGGCTAGGTGATGGCATTGCCATCTTTGCGTTGCAATTGTGGGATTTCTGACAAAGATGAAAGACAACATATAGGCCCTGATTTATCACACCTTCACTCCAGAATTCTGTCTTCAAAAAGTCGCACGATAGGGCTTTTGCGACTTTTTTGCGCATTTTTTTGCGACTTTTTGCATGTGTACACCACTCACTCCAGTTTGTAATATGGGTGGAAAAGTGGGTGTGGTTAGCCATGTTAATGAGTTTCACTCCAGATTTATCATTGCGACTTTTTAAAAAAAGTCGCAAAATAGTCGCAATCTCACTCCAGGAGGAGGGTGGAGTAGGAAAAGTGGAGTAGCTTCTCTAGACAGAAGTGTTAGGTTTAAGGACAAGCCACATTTATCAAACAACCTGTGATGTTTGATAAATGTGGCAGAAAGTACTCCAACACAGACTGAAGCAAAACTGACTTCAAATATTTTCCTAATGATAAATTCCCCCCATAGTGTGTTGCATCACTGTGGAGATCTTATTGGGTAATAGTGAAAAATGTAAATTGTATTCTATACCATGTGGGCAATGATTGCAATGACTAGGACATGGTAGAGGCATCAGCAATGGGGGAATATAGTAGAGGCATGTTAAAGTAAATCTAAAACAATGTAATTGGGCACTCTTATCTGGAATTAGTAGAATTCAACACAGTCTATATAGTATATAATAAAAATAAAAATGTATTCACATATAAAACATAATCCATAAAATCTTATATAGCCATAAAATGCATAATGGCCCTGAAGTGCATGAATAGTAGAATACTTAACTTATTTATACAAGTATATGGCAGTGCATATTAGCAGAATACTCGACTTGTTCATATAGGTAATGGCAATGATATATCTGCGATCAAGCCAATGATGTCCTCCAATAAATATTCCTGATATAAGGTTATTGTAGATAAACCTGCGTCAAGTATGTAATAGTCCACACCTATCGTGGCGTCCCACGAAGGTGTCTTCCTTTGTAGTGTGTGATACTAATACTCACAACATGTTGCTCCGCATTACTTATCGGGACGCGGGTCAATTCCCTTGAGTAGTCGGCGTCTCACACGCCCACGAGACTTTACCGTTCTCTCTGGGGTATTTGCTCCACTCTTCCGGACCTCGCTTTCCCGGCGTCCCACGTGACTCTATGGACACGTGATCGGGCCGCTATACCTTTAATGCCGGAGCCTCCGATCGAGATCTTCACTGTGCAGCACAGGTAATTAAGGATCCTTTTTCTAAAATCAAACGATAGTCAACGGGATTTTGCCAGTATGCCAGTGCCAGACGCGTTTCGCAACGACTTGTTTCTTCCTCAGTGGCTAATAGATTTGGCTATCCCATTGCCTCCTTTTATAGTACCTCCCCTGAGTTACATCAAAATCCTGGATTGGGACCTCAGAACATGGTCCATGTTTAATTTGCGCATTGCTTTAAGAAGACTTATTTGTGTCCTGAAGTCCTCATTTTTTTTATTTTTTATTTTCACTTCTTCAATATCCATATTGTCTCCCGATACACTTCCTACAATCGGGTCTAAAGTTATGATGCATCACAATGCGATACCGATGCGGTTTTGATGCGGTTTTTCTACTATATATGCGTTTTTTGTTCCTAGCCTGCTTTTTCATCATTAGATTCATGC
This sequence comes from Rhinella marina, assembly GCA_900303285.1. Classification (NCBI taxonomy): domain Eukaryota; kingdom Metazoa; phylum Chordata; class Amphibia; order Anura; family Bufonidae; genus Rhinella; species Rhinella marina. The sequence continues at coordinate 58,147 of ONZH01011721.1, read as the reverse complement.
TGATGTTTAATTTTTCACATCTAAGCCATCATTCTATCATATCTCACCATATACATTTAAATAATATATATTATTATGGCTATGTTATCGACTCCTATTCATTAGTGCCTCTACAGCCAACATCAAGAGGAGGCCAAATAAATAAAAGTCAATACAAAGTATAGGAGATTTTTAAACCATAACTTCAAGTATAACATCTTCTATATCTGACATCTTCTATATGTCCCAAATATGGTAGAGGGGGGTCCTGCACCCGAGAGGATATCAGAGCATGTATATTATTCCATGTCTCCGATATCCTGTCAGGGGAAGGCCCCCCCAAAACAATGATCCCCCATTTATTATTTGTAATAAAAAACATACTTTTCAGCCTAAAAAGCCAAACAACTCAAATTCTGAATTAAGCCCCCCTGGAATCATACTATTGAACTCAAAAATTCTTTTCGTCTCCTGCCTAGACATCCTCCCAATGTGATCACCTCCTCGCCAATGTGGCTCCATTTTTTCTAGGGCTTCAAACCTTAAATCACCCGGATTGCTTCCGTGTACATCTCTAAAATGTCTGGATAATGAATGTTTTTCATATTTGTTTTTAATATTTGTCAAATGTTCCGCAATTCTGGTTTTTAGCATTCTCTTAGTGCGGCCTACATATTGCTTTCTGCAACTGCATTCAATTATATAGATAACATTCATGGTACCACATGCACACATGGTACCACATGGTACCACAGCAAGAGAAGAAGACACAAACCATAGCAGCTATAAACATACACAATTACGAATGAAGACTAGGATGTATCCGAAACAAGAAATAGGACAAGAAATAGCCACGTTTAAGAAAAATGTAGAGAGAGATTTGAGACATTTGAGAGAAAACAAAAAAATGAAACAAAGTGTTACAAAACAAGAAATATTAGCTATTAAACTATTACAAAAAGAAGAACAAATAACAATAAGACCAGCTGATAAGGGGGGGGAGTGGTCCTAATGGACACTGATAAATATAAGCAAGAATGCTATAAACAGCTCTCCGATAATTCTACATATGAAAATTTAAAAAATAACCCCACAGAAGAATACACAGGAAAGCTTATGGAATACTGTAGGAAAGGCCTAGATATGGGGATACTGAAACAGAGAGAATACAACTATATAATGGGGACACAAAGGAGGTTACCTATATTTTATTGTATCCCCAAGGTCCACAAGAATCCTCTAGACCCTCCGGGACGGCCTATAATTTCTGGGATCAATTCATTGACATCTAATTTATCTGAGTATATTGATCATCTATTGCAACCCGTAGTAAAGAAGATATTTTCATATACCAAGGACACTACACAAATAATTCAAATCGTAGAGAAATTAAAAGTACAATCATGAATGGATCTTGGGGACTCTAGACGTAACATCCCTTTACACGATTATCGAACATACACAGGGACTGGACGCACTAAAAAGACAACTGCAGATGAGTGACATGTATGGAGATCTCCAAGTTGACTTTCTGATAGAAGGGGTGGATTTTATTTTAAACCATAACTTTTTTTGGTTTGACTCCGCCTTTTATCGTCAGAAGAGGGGTACTGCCATGGGCACCAGGTTCGCCCCGAGCTACGCTAACCTGTTCATGGCCCAATGGGAGCGTGGACACGTTGAACCGTTGCTGGGGGGGAACCTGGTGCTCTGGCAGAGATATATAGATGACGTTTTGTTTATTTGGAGAGGCACAAAATTGGATTTAGATATTTTTTTTGCGGGATATAAACATTAATGATAACAACCTCAAATTTACATATAATATTAGCCAAGAGAAGGTAGATTTTTTGGATTTATCTATTCGAGTCCATGGTGACCAACTATTATGTAAATCCTATAAGGATGTAAGTAAAAATAGCTTCATCCTACACTCGGTTGTCATCTACCCAATTGGTTACTGAATGTTCCAGTGGGACAATTCAGACGTTTAAAAAGAAATTGTACTAGACCAGAAGATTATGAGATCGAAGCGGAAAAAATGGAAAAGATGTTCCTAGCTAAAGATTACCCAGTACGCAATATAAAAGAGGAGAAAGAAAAAGTGGAGATAATGGACAGACAAACATTCTTTGTAAATAAAGACAAAAAGGAAAAACAAGGTGGGAAGAACATAAATGAAGACACCATTAGATTAATTTAGGCTTTTAGTGCAGAATATAAAAGGGTAGAAATGATTATAAAAAGACACTGGCACTTTCTACAACAGGACAAAGTGATAGGCTCCTATATTCCTATGAGGCCCTTTATTACGTATACTAGGGCAGCCAATTTGTCATTGAAAATAGCCCCTACAGTAAAAAATGAAAATAAGAAAAAGGCCACAATTCAGAGTTGGTGTGACCTTCAGGGCTTTTTTCGTTGTGGAAAATGCATATGCTGTAGGAATACTTCATTTCCAAAGAGGACACTTGAGGTAGCTTCAACAAGTTCTACATATAAACATAAGATAAAAGACTTCCTAACATGTGGTACCATGAATGTTATCTATATAATTGAATGCAGTTGCAGAAAGCAATATGTAGGACGCACTAAGAGAATGCTAAAAACCAGAATTGCGGAACATTTGACAAATATTAAAAACAAATATGAAAAACATTCATTATCCAGACATTTTAGAGATGTACACGGAAGCAAGCCGGGTGATTTAAGGTTTGCAGCCCTAGAAAAAATGGAGCCACATTGGAGAGGAGGTGATCACATTGGGAGGATGTCTAGGCAGGAGACAAAAAGAATTTTTGAGTTCAATAGTATGATTCCAGGGGGGCTTAATTCAGAATTTGAGTTGTTTGGCTTTTTAGGCTGAAAAGTATGTTTTTTATTACAAATAATAAATGGGGGATCATTGTTTTGGGGGGGCCTTCCCCTGACAGGATATCGGAGACATGGAATAATATACATGCTCTGATATCCTCTCGGGTGCAGGACCCCCCTCTACCATATTTGGGACATATAGAAGATGTCAGATATAGAAGATGTTATACTTGAAGTTATGGTTTAAAAATCTCCTATACTTTGTATTGACTTTTATTTATTTGGCCTCCTCTTGATGTTGGCTGTAGAGGCACTAATGAATAGGAGTCGATAACATAGCCATAATAATATATATTATTTAAATGTATATGGTGAGATATGATAGAATGATGGCTTAGATGTGAAAAATTAAACATTAGCATGAATCTAATGATGAAAAAGCAGGCTAGGAACAAAAAACGCATATATAGTAGAAAAACCGCATCAAAACCGCATCGGTATCGCATTGTGATGCATCATAACTTTAGACCCGATTGTAGGAAGTGTATCGGGAGACAATATGGATATTGAAGAAGTGAAAATAAAAAATAAAAAAATAAGGACTTCAGGACACGAATAAGTCTTCTTAAAGCAATGCGCAAATTAAACATGGACCATGTTCTGAGGTCCCAATCCATGATTTTGATGTAACTCAGAGGAGGTACTATAAAAGGAGGCAATGGGATAGCCAAATCTATTAGCCACTGAGGAAGAAACAAGTCGTTGCGAAACGCGTCTGGCACTGGCATACTGGCAAAATCCAGTTGACTATTGTTTGATTTTAGAACAAGGATCCTTAATTACCTGTGCTGCACAGTGAAGATCTCGATCGGAGGCTCCGGCATTAAAGGTATAGCGGCCCGATCACGTGTCCATAGAGTCATGTGGGACGCCGGGAGAACGAGGTCCGGAAGAGTGGAGCAAATACCCCAGAGAGAACGGTCTCATGGACGTGTGAGACGCCGACTACTCAAGGGAATTGACCCACGTCCCGATAAGTAATGCGGAGCAACATGTTGTGAGTATTAGTATCACACACTACAAAGGAAGACACCTTCGTGGGACGCCACGATAGGTGTGGACTATTATATACTTGACGCAGGTATATCTACAATAACCTTATATCAGGAATATTTATTGGAGGACATCATTGGCTTGATCGCAGATATATCATTGCCATTACCTATATGAACAAGTCGAGTATTCTGCAAATATGCACTGCCATATACTTGTATAAATAAGTTAAGGATTCTACTATTCATGCACTTCAGGGCTATTATGCATTTTATGGCTATATAAGATTTTATGGATTATGTTTTATATGTGAATAAATTTTTATTTTTATTATATACTATATAGACTGTGTTGAATTCTACTAATTCCAGATAAGAGTGCCCAATTACATTGTTTTAGATTTACTGTTTTTATAAGACCGACTAGGCTGGTCTGTATTATTGGAGCACCAAACCATACTGATCTTGGAGTGAGCACCAACCACTGCCATATAATGTTAAAGTAACCGACTCCATCTTGTCACAATTATTAATGTAGCTGACTCCATCTTGTCTCTAAGCAAACTTTTCCAAACAGCTTGCGGACATTCCAGTATATGGGAGGGAAGGTGGTGGTCAACAATACTGGTTTATGTTGCCAAGGGCTAAAGGCGAGACCACACAAACCTCGTCCACACATTCCACCATAACCTGCTCGTTCTGTCCTGACATGAGGCTATCATGCCGTCATCTGTAATCTGATTGGTCAGTGTCCTATATCATAAATCTTTGATTGGCTTTGTGTTTGTGTATTTGTGTATAAATAAACACTGAGGAAGGGGAAACCCGGACTCTATTGTACACCAACTCTGTGTGTGCTTGATGTCCCCCGGCCGGTGAATCGCTTGAACCTTGACAACTTCATTTTCAGTAGAGGAAGCTACTCTATCAGGCATTTGGGTCAACATTTCTGTGGGGCCCAACGCTATACTAGACACCCACATGAATTCAGCAGTGCCAAGCACTGCACTGTCCCACTAAGCTGTGTAGCCACACAGCCTCTATTAAATGCCTGCTTTGAGCTGCTGACAGTTCCCAACTCATTCCTCTTGCTGTGCCAAAAAATTAGGTCAGAGGAGCAGCGCGGCAAGAAGAAGAAAAGGCACGACAGACTGTAACATAGTAACATAGTTTATATAACATAGTTTATAAGGTCGAAAAAAGACATCTGTCCATCCAGTTTGGCCTGTTTTCCTACAAGTCGATCCAGAGGAAGGAAAAAAAACCCTGTGAGGTAGAAGCCAATTTTCCCCACTTTAGGGGAAAAAATTCCTTCCCGACTCCAATCAGGCAATCAGAATTACTTCCTGGATCAACGACCTATCTCTAGTAACTATAGCCTGTAATATTATTACACTCCAGAAATACATCCAGGCCCCTCTTGAACTCTTTTAGTGAACTTGCCATCCCCACCTCCTCAGGCAGAGAGTTCCATAGTCTCACTGCTCTTACCGTAAAGAATCCTCTTACTGTAGGTAACATCTATATTATCTGTACCCAAAGATGTCCCCTGTAGTCCTGTGTTATCTGGGGCATTACATAGGGCTGCAAGGAACGTACATGTATACTACACTATCTGTACTCAGAGAGTTATTGCTGTGTTATCTGTGGTGTTACATAGGACTGCAGGGAACATCTACTACACTATCTGTACTCAAGGAGCTATCACTGTGCTATCTGTGGTGTTACATAGGATTGCTAGTGACATCTACTATCTATACTCAGACAGTTATCACTGTGCTCTCTGTGGTGTTACATAGGATTGCTAGTGACATCTACTATCTATACTATCTATACATGCTAAGTTTGGCATAGCATGCATATGGAGCCTGCATCCTCTGTAGGTAATGGAGGCTGCTATGGCACTTAGTGACTATGGTATTTAGTGTTAAAGGGAACCTGTCATCTCCAAAACACCCAGTGAACTAGAGTAAGTGTTGTATAGTGTAAGTGACGTTGAGTCCAGTTATGTAATTTTTATCTTCATACTCACTTCCATTCTGATGTTGTGCTCCCACAAACCTGCAGTAAAATGCACTCACTGGACTCCGGTGCTCACTCATATAATGGAGATGACTCAAAGAAGAGTCCAGTGAGTGCATTTTACTGCAGGTTTGTGGGAGCACAGCATAGGAATGGAAGTGAGTATGAAGATAAAACTTTCATATTCGGATTCAGCATCACTTACACTATACACCGCTTACTCTAGTTCAGGGAGTGTTTCGGAGATGACAGGTTCCCTTTAAGTTCCCGTCTTAAAGAGATCGCCTTGATGTTTGGCAGATGGGCACAAATCATTTTGTACAAAAGTATTTGTCAAGAATCTCACATTTACAACGTAGCGTTAGTGTATATAGTAAGTATGGCATTAATATATGTACTCATTTTATTGTTTGTGTTTGCAGAGTGCTGTTAGATTTTTTGTGTTTTACATTTCTATTTGCAGCCATGGTGACGTGCACCTGCATACTTGGATGTGCTGACTGACCCCCGGCTTTTCTTGCAGTTTAGAGTGGAGGCGTGGCTGACTCCACCACATTGGTCGTGCAGTCCTAACTAATCTATTTGCCTTACAGGCTGATTTTAATTAGTGCAAGCATAAAGCTGTGTCCTGCTCTCCCTTTTAATGTAGTAGACAGGCACACAGTCTTTACCTATATCCTCTGGGTGGGTGTACCAGCCTAGACAGAGCACCCTTGTATTCAATAATATTGGGGTGAGTGAGCTATCACTTTTCAAATATTTGCTGTTGCATTTTGTTTGTGTTTTACTACTGATAACATAAGTGCCTCTGGGATTTACATATTTGTGGCCTATCATTAGGAAAGGTCATAAATATGAGATTGGGTGGGTCCTGCACCCCTGCCGATCAGCTGTTGTTTGAGGAGACTGCAGTGCTCCAGTGAGCACCTTTGCCTCCTTGGACAGTGCTGTCCATTTGGTAGTGGCTGTGCTTGGTCTTGCAGCTCTGCCATATTCACTTGAGTGGGACTGAGCTGCATCTAGGGACAATTCTACCTATTGGGTGGAACATGGAAGCGGGATGTTAGGGGAAAATGGAGGGGGGGGGGCTGAGTTGAGCTCAAGGCCGCAGACCTATGATGCACTTAATCTGCCCTTGGGCATCAGTTTAGCCACTGGATAGATACATAATCCTGGCTGTTTCATACAGAATACATAGAAGAGAGGAGAGTTTAGTAAGGTGAAGATTGATTAGTAGTAAGTTACATCAATCAGAGCAAGAATGAATCAAGAATGAGCTTTTTGCTGTCTCCAGCAGATTCTTTATGATAAATAATAGCCTACCTGATGAGATACAGCAATTAAATCCCTCTGTTATTTAGTATACCGTAACACGCTATCAGCTCCCTGTCATTATATAGTAGTAAAGGCTTGTCTTCTATACTACAGAGGGGAAAAAAGTACTTAGTCAGCTACCAATTGTGCAAGTTCTCCCACTTAAAAAGATGAGAGAGGCCTGTAATTGACATAATAGGTGGACCACAACTATGAGAGACAAAATGAGAAAACAAATCCAGAAAATCATATTGTCTGATTTATAAAGAATTTATTTGCAAATTATGGTGGAAAACAAGCAAGATTTCTGGCTCTCACAGACCTGTAACTTCTTCTTTAAGAGGCTCTTCTGTCCTCCACTCATTACCTGTAGTAATGGCACCTGTTTGAACTTGTTATCAGTATAAAAGACACCTGTCCACAACCACCACTGATAATCTCCCTCGATCAGGGGCACCATGCAAGATCTCACCCCGTGGGGTCAAAATGATCACAAGAACTGTGAGCAAAAATCCCAGAACCACACGGGGGGACCTAGTGCATGACCTGCAGAAAGCTGGGACCAACGTAACAAAGGCTACTGTCAGTAACACACTACGCCACCAGGGATTCATATCCTGCAGTGCCAGACGTGTCCCCCTGCTTAAGCCAGTACATATCCAGGCCCGTCTGAAGTTTTCTAGAGAGCATTTGGATGTTCCAGAAGAGTACTGGGAAAAGTTCATATGGTCAGATGAAACCAAAGTAGAACTGTTTGGTAGAAATACAACTCGTCGTGTTTGGAGGAGAGTGAATGCTGAGTTGCATCCAAAGAACATCATACCTACTGTGAAGCATGGGGGTGGCAACATCATGCTTTGGGGCTGTTTCTCTGCAAAGGGACCAGGACGACTGATCCATGTACATGAAAGAATTAATGGGGCCATGTATCGTGAGATTTTGAGTGCAAACCTCCTTCCATCAGCAAGGGCATTGAAGATGAAACGTGGCTGGGTCTTTCAGCATGACAATGATCCCAAGCACACCACCAGGGCAACGAAGGAGTGGCTTCGTAAGCAGCATTTCAAGGTCCTGGAGTGGCCTAGCCAGTCTCCAGATCTCAACCCCATAGAAAACCTTTGGAGGGAGTTGAAAGCCTGTGTTGTCCAGCGACAGCCCAAAAACATCACTGCTCTAGAGGAAATCTGCATGGAGGAATGGGCCAACATACCAGCAACAGTGTGTATCAACCTTGTGAAGACTTACAGAAAACGTTTGACCTCTGTCATTGCCAACAAAGGATATATAACAAAGTATTGAGATGAACTTTTGTTATTGACCAAATACTTATTTTCCACCATAATTTGCAAATAAATTCTTTAAAAATCAGACAATGTGATTTTCTGGATTTGTTTTCTCATTTTGTCTCTCATAGTTGAGGTCTACCTATGATGTCAATTACAGGCCTCTCTCATCTTTTTAAGTGGGAAAACTTGCATAATTGGTTGCTGACTAAATACTTTTTTCCCCACTGTATGTTAGTAAGCTGCCCTGTAGAGAGTTCTCGCCAGTGGTTATACATTAAATTGCAGTCAGATTCTCAGTTGCCCGGCATTCTGTTTAATTCATTTTATTCACATCATTGTTTAGGGATCAGAGTATTAGTCATGTGGTAAACTTGCCTTGACCTACCTGAAATGTATTAATGCATGAGTTTGTTTCATGCTTTAATATTGATCCGCCTGGTCTTGAGGACTCCAGCTCAGAATCTATGAATAGCCTAATGGTGTTCGGTAGAAAATCCCAGCCTTCTAAAACTAAACACGCTATCTCTATCAACCGGTAGTGCTGCTAGTAGGGCACCACATTACAAGCTTTCCTCCTAAAGATTTCCTTTGAAGTCTAATTTACATTCCTTTCATCTCCAAGGTGGATTTGATTATCACTCAATTCACCTTCAAATAACTTGCTCCCTAGTTTTCAGTATCTTTTAGACAGGAGAGATACCCAACTGCTGCTCATCATTATATCTTAGATGCTCATTTTTCATCCATGCTACCTATGGAAATAAATATATTTTTCAGTGACCAGGCGGCAGAATTGAGACGGAAGCAATTTATGAATAAATCCATAGACTTTGTTTCTTTAAAGCTGTGGACATTTCGTTACATTTTTCTCCCCTCTACTCTGATATGGATCATTTCATGTTTGCTTCATTTCCCACACGGTGCATGCTATGTTACAATCCATCTTCTATATTTGGCACTTGATGGCAGCTTAAAAAATATAAAAGTATGAAGTGCCCGAGGGCTGGTTTTAATGAGAATCTCTCCTAACTTTATTTTTTTATTTCTTATATATTATTCTGCAGCAAATAAAATGTGCCCACTGCCTTCTTATTTTAAATGTTCTTCTTTTATATTTCTGTGACTTTATCATAAGCACTGGTAGAGTCAGAGCAATGTAACAGCTCCGGTTTACTGTTTATTGTCTTATTGGATAACAGTGGTGCTCCAAAAATCACACATTTGTCTATGTATTCGATACAAGGCAAAGTGTCTGTATTATTCAGAGTCACCAGCATAAGTGGATCCCCTGAGTGTACACATAGTATGTTGGGCCTGCACATTGTCACTGTTGAGACTTGTGCTTTTGATAACTGACAATGTCAATTTTGGTTAAATATTATACAAAGATTCATTGCTGTCTAACATTCCTTGGAGAGTAAGGAATAAACCATGATTTGTCATTTTGTCTTCTGAGTATGTGCATGCATATCATTCAATGTCCTCATAGATAACATGGTGCTGAATATAAAGGAGGCAAACAAACCAACAATAAGACAAAAGGATTTTCCGAGATTTTTATACTGATGACCTATCCTCAGGATAGGTCATCAGTATGTGATCGGTGTGGGTCTGTCACCCGGGACCCCTGCCAATCAGCTGTTTGAGAAGGGATCAGTGCTCTTTTGACTGCTGCAGCCTTCTCTCAGCTCACCAAGCACAGCGCCGTACATTGTACAGCGGCGGTGCTTAGTATCACGTTCAGCACTATTCACTTCAATGGAACTGAGCTGCTCCTAGGCCACGTGACAGATGAATGTGATGTCACTGGCCTAGGCTAAGCTGAGAGAAGGCCACAATGCTACGGCGAGTGCTGGTCTCTTTTCAAACAGTTTATTTGTGGGGGTCCCAGGTGTTGGACCCCCACCAATCAGATACTGATGACCTACGAAAGGATAGGTCACCAGTATTAAAATCTTGGAAAACTGCTTTAAAAGGGATATTTTTTAACCCTAGTATGCATAACCCAGGCCTTTTAGACCCGCTAGCTTACTTGTTTGCTATTCTGCAAGATTACTTTAGTTAGAATTTTGAAAATCTAGGTATTCCTCAAGTTTGTAGTTGAGAGTAATTTCCAGTTGTTTATAAAGTTTTATGCGATAAGCATTTTGGCATAACAATGCTTTATTGGAAAACAACATATTTACATAACACAGGCCTTTTAGGCCCATATTATGTTTATCATATACTCATTATGTGTCACAAGTTTTTGTGTTATTGTAATCAGGGTTGCTGGGGAGGGGGGTGGATCATGTCTGTGTGTAGAAAGACCTATGATAATGTCATGGCCATGTGATCTTGGGAGGGAGACTGACTCCTCCTTCCCAACGTCACATAGCCATGACATCATTGCAGGTCTTTCCGAACACAGTAATGAGCATCAGGAGGACAGCATACACTGTGTGCTGATTGCTGAAGGACCTGTGAGGATGCCATGTGATGTTGGGAGGAAGGAGTCAGCCTCTTTCTCAGCTTCTTTCTTTCTAGAAGAACCTGGCAAAGTGTATACCTTGTGAGCCACAAAAATGCAGAGTATTGTGAATCACCTAGAAGAAAGTCTGATAGGGTGAGAGCTGCTGAGGGTGAGAGAAGGAGGGGAGAGGGGCAGACACACACACTAGGAAAGAGTGGACAACCCTGATTGTAATCATTGTTTTGCATCTAAGTCAACAATGGCACATTTTTCAACCAAGGGTTTGACTGAAGAGATTGAAGCAATAATTTTTGAAAGTGATGATGAAAGTGAACTTTCTTTGTCTTAAGAAGACTACCTGCACCCAGCTAATGACTCTGCTTCCTCGCCCAGTGATTCTTCTGATGATGAAGAAGTGGATCCAGTAGAATTGATAAATAGAACATCCAAAACTAATGTATTTTGGGACAGTACTCCTTCAGTACTTGGATGTACCCCATTACATAATATTCTGAGAAAAGCTCAAGGAGCTGTAGGAAGTCCCCAATGCTTGTCCACTAAAGATGTTTTCTGTACTTTTCTTCTAATGATATTGCAGATGAGGTGGTTTTATGTACAAACTTAGAAGGACGACACATTGCTTATGGAAAAAACAAAACACAGAAAAATATCTCAAAAAAGGAACTTTCTGCTTATATTGGACTTTAGCCTTCAGAGGACATTGCAAGTTCATTCAATATATGCCTAGTAAACCAGCCAAGTATGGACTGAAAATATTCTAGATGTGTGATTCTGACAATTATTATGGGATGAATGGGCTTATCTACTGTGGAAAATAAGTTGGCGCTCCAGTGCAGAAAGATCTAGGTTTTCACATTGTAAAGACACTTGCATACCAATTTAAAATTCTGGTAGAAACATAACAATGGACAATTACTTTACTAATGTTGAACTGGGCAATTTTTTGCTTGAAAAATATCTCACAGTTGTTGTTACTATCAAGCCATATCGACGAGATATTCCTCCAGTGATGAAGCACTATCCACAGCGAACACTTTATGATAGTTTTTCTTACTTGGCAATTTTGAAATAAACTTGTAAAAGTTAGTTATTTTAGTTCCTCCATACAATTTGCACATGGGCAATTAGGCCCGTGTTATGTGAAAGTGTAGATTTCTAATGTCATGAATACTAGGGTTGAAGAGACAAAATGAGTGAAAAATAAAAAATACACATTACCTCACTGATCTCCCCCACATTTGATGTTCATATGGCTTAATTTGGCACATAGGAAATGGATGGAAATGCCTAATTACCCGTTCACTTACTGAGGCAGGGCACTGGCTGAGGTGGGACCAGAGACCTACCTTAGTAAGTAAAGGGGTGATCAAGCATTTCCAGTCATTTCCTATGTGTCAACCTCATTTTTAAATTAAGGCATATGAGCATCAAACAGAGGACCCTATCATGTAATATTAGACAGTGGATGGTAGTTCCCTCTCTGGAGGTCATTCATCCATTCATTAAAAAGCTGGCCATTTAATACTAATTTTCCCTGTTGCCCCAATGTATATTTGGGGTCAGCTGGTCTATTGTCACGAGGGAGACAAGGGAAGGTGCGCCCTGTACTGAATACCCCCCGTTCTCTCCCTGCCTGCTTGCCTCAGTCGGCCCTAGGCGGCCGCGGACAACCACGGTGACGGTCCCTGCTCTGTATAAGTGCACAGGGATGGACAGGGAACAATTGGAGAGACAAACACAGACGAAACAAACACAATATCAGAATAGTCAGCAAGCCGGGTCATACACAGGAGATAACGTCAATACCGGGGGTGAAGCAAAGAGAGGTCCAAGTCCAAGTCCAAGGTCAGGGTCAAACAGCAAATCAAACACAAGGTCGCTCAAGCACTGATCAAAGTTGTAACGCTAATCACAGGCGATTAGGGAGGACAACTAGTGGCTTTAAATAGCCCTCCACTGGGTCATGTGACGGGGCCAGCGTCACATGACCTCATCTGCATACCGAGCGCTGGCCAAACATGACCAGCGCTCAAATATGCACCAAATTTGGTCATGTGGCGTGGCCAGCGCCACATGACCCAAAACCAGGTATATAATAAATGTTCTGAGCGCTGGTTGCCCAGACCAGCGCTCAGATGTCCCCGCCTGCTCGTTACTAGGGGGACGGGGAGGACGCCGGACGCGCTGTATCAGTGCGCGTGCCGGACCCTCTCCTGTGAGTGTCGTCATGGAGACGAGGACGCATCCTGCGTCCTCGCTCCGGCGCACTCCTGGGAGACCGGCGGCACGGCAGAGGGGAAGCGCGCCGCCGGCTCCCCGTTACAGTACCCCCCCCTTCACGAGGGGCCACCGGACCCTTAGCTGGAGGAACCGGCTTTTCAGGATGCTGTCGATGGAAACTCCTAACAAGTGCGTCTGCATGCATCCTGCTCAGCGGTACCCAAGATCTGTCCTCAGGCCCGAATCCCCTCCAGTGTACAAGGTACTGGAAGGAATTCCGGACTTTCCTAACGTCAATGATTCTATGAATCTCGTGCTCCACTTGTCCCTCCACCTCGACCGGAGGCGGGGGCAGTTCCTCTGGACCAGCGGGAGCAACATAACGCTTAAGCAAAGACATATGAAAAACATTGTGAACACGAAGGGAGTCAGGTAAACACAATTCAAACGACACCGGATTGATCACCTTGGTGATCCTGTATGGACCAATGAAGCGAGGCGCAAACTTATAGGATGGTACTTTCATACGTAGATTTTTTGTTGACAACCATACCATGTCCCCCACCTTGAAATTCACACCCTTAGAACGTCTCTTATCGGCCTTAGTTTTTTGAATCCTTTGGGCTCTTTCCAGGTTCGACTGAACCTGTGCCCAAACTGTGCACAGTTCCTGAGAGAGAGCATTGGCCTCTGGGACCGCCGAAACAGCTGGAGAAAAGGAGCCAAAGCGCGGATGAAACCCCATGTTGCAGAAAAACGGCGATACCCCAGAAGACGAATTCACACGGTTATTAATCGCGAACTCGGCCAGAGACAGGAATCTGGCCCACACATGCTGGTTATCTGCAACATAACATCTGAGATATTGCTCAACGGACTGATTAAGACGTTCAGTCTGACCATTGGTCTCCGGATGAAAGGCTGACGAAAAGGATAAGGAAATATCAATCTTCTTACAGAAGGCCCTCCAGAATTTAGACACAAACTGCACCCCCCTGTCGGAAACAATATTCTCAGGAACACCGTGTAGTTTAACTATGTGGTCCATAAATACGGAAGCCAAAACCTTTGCAGAGGGTAATTTACACAAAGGAATAAAGTGACACATCTTGCTGAATCTGTCCACCACTACAAGAATCACGGTTTTACCCTCAGAGCATGGCAAATCCGTGATGAAGTCCATGGACAGATGTGACCAAGGTCTACCAGGTATGGGTAATGGACGCAACTCACCCATAGGCCGAGTCTTGGGATTCTTGGACCTGGCACAAGTATTGCACGCAGTTACAAAAGCCTGAACATCTCTGGAGATTGACGACCACCAATACTGCCTAGAGACCAACTCCTTGGTGGCATTGATACCAGGATGTCCACATAAAACAGAGCTATGGCACTCACCCAGCAGTCGCAACCGCAAATGAGCTGGCACAAATAACTTGTCATTGGGAGTACCAGTGGGAGCAAGATGTTGTCCTGCCACGATTTCAGAAGCGAGATCAGATGAGGTAGCGGCTACGAATGATGTCAGTTGGCAGGATGGGCTCAGGAGGGACGTCAGGAGGCTGATACGCCTGGAAACTTCGGGATAAGGCATCGGCCTTAATGTTCTTGCTTCCGGGTCTGAAGGTAACACAAAAGTCAAAACGAGTAAAAAACAAAGCCCACCTCACCTGTCTGGGATTCAATCGCTTAGCAGATTCCAGAAACATCAAATTCTTATGATCCGTGAGGACCGTAATGCGGTGTAATGCCCCTTCTAAAAAATGACGCCATTCCTCAAATGCCCACTTGATTGCTAGTAACTCCCTATTACCAATGTCATAGTTTCTCTCGGCAGGAGAGAACTTGCGGGAGAAGAAGGCGCATGGCTTGAGATTAGTTAAGGTGGAAGACCCCTGGGACAGTACTGCCCCCACACCATCTTCAGATGCATCCACCTCAACTACAAACGGCTTATTTTGATCAGGCTGGATCAGCACAGGAGCATCAACAAAAAAACGCTTTAGCTTTTCAAAAGCTTCAATAGCTGCAGGGGACCAGTTGACTAAATCAGCTCCCTTGCGGGTCAAATCCGTAATGGGTTTGGCTATAACAGAAAAATTTTTGATAAATTTCCGATAGAAATTAGTAAAACCCAGAAATCGCTGGAGCGCCTTCAGAGAGGAAGGTCGCACCCAATCTACAATGGCCTGTACCTTACTCGGGTCCATTTTGAAGGAAAAAGGGGTGAGAATGTATCCCAAAAAGGTCACTTCCTGAACACCAAAGATACACTTCTCCCCTTTGACAAACAACTTGTTCTCACGCAACACCTCCAGCACTTGCCTGGTGTGGGATACGTGACTCTCCCAGTCTGTAGAAAAAATCAAGATGTCATCAATATAGACAATTACAAATTTTCCAATAAATGGTCTAAAAATGTCATTGACAAAATTTTGGAACACCGCAGGAGCATTACTTAACCCGAAGGGCATTACTAGGTACTCATAATGACCCTCCGGGGTATTAAAGGCAGTTTTCCATTCATCACCCTCACGGATTCTGATCAGGTTGTACGCCCCCTTCAGATCTAGCTTAGTAAACCAACAAGCACCCTGAACCTGATTCAACAAATCAGGAATAAGGGGCAGCGGGTACCTGTTTTTAACAGTAATTTTATTGAGTTCCCTGTAATCAATACAGGGCCTCAACCCTCCATCCTTTTTTCCGACAAAGAAAAATCCTGCCCCCATGGGAGAAACAGAAGGCCGGATGTGACCCTTGGCCAGACTCTCCTTGAGATAATCCCTCATAGACTGACGCTCTGGAGTAGAGAGATTATAGATACGGCCCTTGGGATATTTGGACCCCTCAATAATATTGATGGCACAATCATATTGCCGGTGAGGAGGGAGGAACTCAGTCTCGGACATGGAGAAAACGTCCGAAAAATCGTTGATGTACTCAGGTAAGAAAAGAGACTCAGTAGTACCTCCCAACTGCAATACAGATTTGCAACACTTGTCACAATTTAGCCCCCATTTTTCTAATTCACCTGTTGACCAATTGATTACAGGATTGTGGTCCTGCAACCAAGGTAAACCAAGAACTAGGTCAGCAGGTAAATTCTTTAAGACCCAAAAAACACATTTTTCGGAATGCGAAATCCCAACCGTCAGGGTCACACTAGGAGTACAGAACTCGATCCTCCCATTATTTAGGGGGGTGGAGTCGAGGGCGATAATTTGAATTACCTCCCTTAAAGGGACCATCGGTAAACCCACAGACTGTACAAAATCAAAATCAATAAAATTAGCAGCAGAACCAGAGTCAACAAAAGCCTTTCCAGAACCCCTGAATTGATCATATGCAATGGAGATGGGTACTAAAACCTTTCTCCTTACCACTGCTGGGGTTACCTTACTTCCCACCGGAGATCTCCTAGAGGGCGGAAGTTTTGGACACTGCTGGAGCCAGTGGTTCACCTCACCGCAGTAGAAGCAGGCTCCCTTTAAACGTCTTTGGTTTTTCAAGGTTCCTCCTAACTGCATGGACTCCTCCGGGACCTTGGCAGGAGGTGGACTCAGGGGAGGAAACTCAGGCAGGACGACAGCTTGAGGAGTACTTGATCGTTCCCTCTGTCTCTCTCTCACCCGTCGATCCAGCTTAATAGCTAAAGTCATGGTCGTCTCTAGGGAGTCAGGAGTAGGATAACTAACCAGAAGATCCTTGAGTTGGTCTGACAGCCCCACCCTAAACTGGCTTCTCAAAGCTGGGTCATTCCACCCAGAGGAGACACACCACTTCCTGAACTCTGCACAGTAATCCTCTACTGGGCGGTTTCCCTGCTGAATGTTCCTGAGCTGAGTTTCTGCTACAGTGGCCCAGTCTGGTTCTTCATACAAAAGACCTAAGGCCTGGAAAAAGGCCTCCACAGACAACAGACATGGGGAGTCAGATGGCAATGAGAAAGCCCACTCCTGCGGATCCCCTTGCAGCAAGGAAATGATTATTCCTACCCGCTGCTGCTCAGAACCCGAGGAGTGTGGGCGTAAACGAAAATATAATTTACAACTTTCCTGGAAAGAACGGAAAGTTTTTCGGTTACCCACAAACCGATCGGGCAACCTTATATGGGGTTCAATAATGGAGGGAGTGGCTGCGGGTGCAGTTTGCAGCTGCTCCTGGTGTTGGATTCTCTCGGCCAGATCCTGGATCATCTGAGCCATGTCACCTATATGATCCGTGAGAACTCGCAACGGCTCCATTTAGTATGGCCTGTGATTCTGTCACGAGGGAGACAAGGGAAGGTGCTACTGAATACCCCCCCGTTCTCTCCCTGCCTGCTTGCCTCAGTCGGCCCTAGGCGGCCACGGACAACCACGGTGACGGTCCCTGCTCTGTATAAGTGCACAGGGAGGGACAGGGAACAATTGGAGAGACAAACACAGACGAAACAAACACAATATCAGAATAGTCAGCAAGCCGGGTCATACACAGGAGATAACGTCAATACCGGGGGTGAAGCAAAGAGAGGTCCAAGTCCAAGGTCAGGGTCAAAGAGCAAATCAAACACAAGGTCGCTCAAGCACTGATCAAAGTTGTAACGCTAATCACAGGCGATTAGGGAGGACAACTAGTGGCTTTAAATAGCCCTCCACTGGGTCATGTGACGGGGCCAGCGTCACATGACCTCATCTGCATACCGAGCGCTGGCCAAACGTGACCAGCGCTCAAATATGCACCAAATTTGGTCATGTGGCGTGGCCAGCGCCACATGACCCAAAACCAGATATATAATAAATGTTCTGAGCGCTGGTTGCCCAGACCAGCGCTCAGATGTCCCCGCCTGCTCGTTACTAGGGGGATGGGGAGGACGCCGGACACGCTGTATCAGTGCCCGTGCCGGACCCTCTCCTGTGAGTGTCGTCATGGAGATGAGGACGCATCCTGCGTCCTCGCTCCGGCGCACTCCTGGGAGACCGGCGGCACGGCAGAGGGGAAGCGCGCCGCCGGCTCCCCGTTACATCTATATTTAGAAGGGGTTGTTCTGATCTGATGCCCCCTTTAATTTTCCATTAGAACACCCTCTGAAATTCTCTCTTTCACGCTTATATGCTACAAAGTTTCAAGGCTCCTGTAAATATAAGTGCTGTGGGGTATATTAATTTATGAAGAACTTTCTATGTAACTCCTATTCCCGGAGAAGCTGGGGAGGAAACGTATTGTACACAGACTTTAATAATACAGCCTTTAGCTGGCTCCCAAGACATCACTAAAATTATTTATTAAAATGTGTTCTGTTTCACTTGAGTGATATGTAGAAACTACTTTGGGGGATGTCAGTACTGTCACCAGCGTGATTTTATCCAGTGTTTAAGTAAAATCTAGAAGCAGAGAAAGAAGAAGAATTGAAAGGAGACAAATACAGACATAGGTGTCAATCAAGAACATGGTGGATGTTAGAAGAATATGTAGCATTTTATGCATGTAAATTAACCAGATAGTGCAATATGCATTATATACAATAAAGCTATAAGACCCATTGCTACGTCCTGTTTGTTTATTCTCTCATTGACCAGTGACTGCTTTTGCTTTGTAATGTTCCCTACTTGATCTTCACTTGTGTGGTTGAGGAGATCTGGTTGGCAGACACATCTATGGTCACTTGTCAAGCATAAAAGTATGCATGTCTAGTTATGTATGTGCTGGGATTACTCATACTTGATATCATTGCACCTACTTATGCATGTCACTGAGCTCATTTTTATTGACACGGCTGTTCTATAAAGCCAGTGAGCCTATCTGTATTTATTGCAGCTCTAGCATCAGGCCTGGGCATATCAGGTATAGAACCATTTCACATGACAGGTCTAGAGAAACTTTACATAGCAAACCATGAAAGTGTCAGTTTAATAAAACATATTTGAAATGCTAAATAGTACCAGTAGCTGTAGCTCACTTTGGATCACTCTTTTACTGAAAATAAATATTCCTCTCATTGCTAAATGCAATGACTCAAATAACTACATAAAAAATCCTAGAATATATATATATATATATATATATATATATATATATATATATATATACATTTTGACCTGCCAATGTCTCTGTGTATGTGTTTTTAAATTATATGAATAAACTAAAGCTTTTTAAGGATTGCCACTATACTGGACCTCACATTCTCCATTGGCTTAACTATAATTTATATGACCCCATGGCAAAATAAAATGGAGCCCCCTCACTATCTAGAGTGAGAAAATTAAAAACAGTAGCATAAATCACAATAATTAAATGTATGTATAATAGCACTATATATCAGAAAAAATAACAGATTATAGCAAAAAGCCATGTTCTTACACCTGACCTCCCTGTATCGTAAAGGTATTTTTTAAGTACTGATTGGCTCTTTTATTATTACTATTCTGAAATTATTACCATTCTGTGTAATGATGTGCCATGTAAATCTAGTACCCATTCCCCATTTTGCTGATAAGACCACATTCCTGAGTGATCTCAGAGACATGCATGTTGCACACTGGAGGAGGGGCTAAAAGGTTTAAACTTTGTGATCCAGATACATTCAGGGGACTCCACCTGAAACTTCATCCAAGGTAGGATGTAAGTACTGATTTTCCCTATCCCTTGTACACCCTGGGTTGTCGGTCATGTGTTATAACGTGGAAGACAGCCATGTGTTATAGCATGATTGTTGGAGTCTCACCCCATTTAGACTAGTGATTTATTTACTGTTTATTATTCTGTATGTGCTTTGTCTGTGTTACCTTATATTTAATCACACTTAGTAAATATATTTATTCACTTAGCCTGCTTAAGCTTATTCATTCTTATATTTATTGAATATACGTTATGAAACACTCCCCTATGGCTGCTATGGCTATAGTTATGCCCCAGCATCTGTTTGACTAGTTAGAGCTGGCCAGACTATCCGTATATCTATTTTATATACATTGTTCAAACAGGCTAGTGATCCCCATGGGTCATAAATTATAATTTTTATTAGATTATATACTTAAATTTTTGCCTCAAATCCTTGGCATCCATACAGTGTTACCAAATATCTTTTTATAATCAGTGATCTTATAAGAGCCCTGAACTGTTATGCCTGCACTGCCTGTTAGAACATCAGTGCATGTACAGTACAGTACATCCCAGCCCTGTGGCTAAGATCTTTACTGTGCATGTTCCAATCAAGAAGGAGAGGTTCTTTCCCACTGATTTTCTATTGCAGTTGTCTTGAACAGTGCAACCTAATACTAGTTTCTTGACATACACTAAGGACATTAAGGTGGTTTTCCTGCTGACCAATCCCCTTTAAACTATGAGTATGGTAAATCCTGGGCCTATTCTGAAATTTCACAGCACCACTTAATCAGAGGAAAGCACATTCAGAAGTAGAGTGTTCTTTTTTTATCGTTTTGATACGTTTCAAATTCCATGATGAGAGGAGACTCTATACATCTCACCTGCTTTATTATCCTGGATGCACAGAGGATGTCTGGAAAATCAATGGAGGATAAAAGGCTGTGAAGATTTTATTGTTCATCTTTATAATTAAACAGGGAACATCAAAGAAGCTTGAACAAATTTTGAGTCTGTCAATAGTGACCCTTATTCGCAGTACAGTCTGGGGTTGCGCCATGGCCGCGCCGTGCCAGATGAAATGCCGGGCTGTGCCACCAGTAATGTATTGCCCAGCCACTCCCCCTGGTAACGCAAGCATATGCTTTAGTGCTTTATGTGGCTTAGGTGTGTGGGCTATGTTGCAAGTAGGGTTGCAGCGGTATCCGGTTCCACGATATACCATGGTAATGAAATGCACGGTTATCAAACCGTGGGCATTTGCTTATTACCGGTAAAAGGTAAATGGCGACAAGACTTTTTAGTCTTGTCGCCATTTGCGCCTGGACCCGACCGCATTACTGATACTAGGCTGCGCTACTGCGCAGCCTAGTATCAGAGGACATGGAGAAGATAAAATTAAAAAATCACTTACCCGTCCTGCGCCGCGGCTCCGCTTCGGTGTCCAGCACTCCTCCTCTTTTCCGGGTCGCGCTGTACTGTCCTGACCGGGTACAGCGTCAGGACGTAGTGCGCGCACTCTGACCTGATGCTGCACGCTGTCAGGTGACAGTGCAGCTACGGGAGACTAAGGAGCGTCAGACACCGGAGAGGAGCCACAGCGCAGGACAGGTAAGTGATTTTTTTATTTTATTCAGATGGTGGCCACAGTGGGCTGAAGGGGCCACAGTGGGCTGATGGCGTCACAGTGGGCTGATGGGGGCACAGTGGGCTGATGGGGGCACAGTGGGCCGATTTGAGGTCTGAAGGGGGCACTGGGGCTGATCTGAGGTCTGAAGGGGGCACTGTGGGCCGATCTGAGGTCTGAAGGGGGCACTGTGGGCCGATCTGAGGTCTGAAGGGGGCACTGTGGGCCAATCTGAGGTCTGAAGGGGGCACTGTGGGCCAATCTGAGGTCTGAAGGGGGCACTGTGGGCCGATCTGAGGTCTGAAGGGGGCACTGTGGGCCGATCTGAGGTCTGAAGGGGGCACTGTGGGCCGATCTGAGGTCTGAAGGGGGCACTGTGGGCTGATCTGAGGTCTGAAGGGGCACTGTGGGCTGATCTGAGGTCCGAGGATTAGTGTATCTTTTAATAATATATGTAACAAACTGTGATACCATGATAACCGTAATACCGCGGTATTTACTGAGATGGTTATCATACCATGAAAATTTCATACCGTTGCAACCCTAGTTGCAAGCTGTGTGACTACTCAGCCTGCCTATGTCTGAGATTCTGCTCTGGTCTAATGGGGTGCCAGGTCCCTGGACCTATCAGGTTCTGATTCAGGGACTCAGCGTTCTATTTAAATCCTCTGCTGGCAATACACCCTTGCCAGTTATAGGTTTTACTCCCTTATTGTGTTCCCGGTTCTGTTCTGTGCATATTGGATTGCTATTTGTTTTGACCTTGGCTTGCCTTTGACCATGTTCTGCTTCGTCACTCCCGTCTGTATTGTCTGCCCGGGTTCCAACCCATTCCCGTACACTTCTGTGTTTTCTCGTCTCTCTGAGAGTGTTTGTCTTGCACTTAGCAGAACAGGGAACGTCGACCAGTTGTGGACTTGCGGCTTAGGGCTTGCACTGCAAGTAGACAGGGAAAGTGGGTTGGGTTCCAGGTAGGGCTCACTGTCTGTGTAATTCCTGACTACTGTGCTGACAGAACCCATTTTAAATTACAAATAAGCAATGATTGTTCATTACCAAATCACATGACACAGTAATTGGTTACTAAACAGTTACACTTGTTGTTCAAACTCTGTTTTTGTATGATTTTATGCCATGAGTAAGGGTCACTATTGTCAGAAACCAAAACACATAGGTGTTCTAGTACCTATGATGTTCCCTGTTTGGCTTTAAAGACGCACTATAAAGTCTTCAAAGTCATTTATCAGATGCTGTAGTTCCTCTATTTCAGATTCTCAGTCTTCAGTCTCAGTTTTAGATTCCATATATTCATGCAGAATATATCTTATAATTCCCTGTATCATTAAATTTACCACACTGCATACATTCTAGCAAGCTCAATAAAGAAATAATGATGCAGTCTAGTCTCCATTCTTTACTGCTGTTCTGTTCGTACATAATGAAGTCTGATCTAAAGGAAACTCGCCTTGATCACTATGACACTATTGACCTGGAGTTAGCTGGTGATATGGCTTTTGTACATTCAGATTTCCAGAGCCTTTGAGCCATGTGTTGTTTAAACTAAACCCCAGTGCCGCCAAACTGCTCCTTCAGAGCAAATCCTATGCACTTCTATGGACTTCCAGTATCACAAAGGTACGAAAACAATCCCAAACAGAATTTTGCACTGCCTTCTTAATTAAAGTCTCTCTTAGAACTTCTGCAAACTCAGGCTTCACAGTATCAAGCCCATTGTGTGTGTGAGCAAAGACAGATGTATTCTTCTGAGTACATGTATGTATTAAGGTCCATGCTTTGTATGCAGTCATTAAAAGAGCATTCCATTGAGTAATGTAGAATGTACTCTGATTAATGTACTCTGATGCAGCCATCATTAGTACTAAAAGGCCCCTTACAATAAGCTGAGAATCCCACAGATAATCTTTAACAAGCGTTCGTAGTGATTATATGGCAGTGTAAATGTACCGCCGATTACCCGATGAACAAACTAAACGCTCTTTCATCGGGTAATAGATTATTTGCGTGGTCACAAAACTTATTGTTTGCCTGCAGCAGATCGTGCTGTGTAAACAGCATCTGCTGCCAGCAAATAACCAGCCTATATAGGAACAAGCGATGGCATTAGTGATCGTTGCTCCCTATACTGTGGAGGAGATTGCTGTATGTAAGTGCAGCACTCTCCTCCACTATTGAGCAGGTGATTGTCGGTATGGAACGATTCCTTCCCAACATTCTGCTGCTATATTGTTCCCTGTAAAGGGACCTTAAGGCAAAACCTACTTTTATCACTGAACACTATTGTTTGCCATTGACAACATCACAGGTCGCAGGAGGGTTGGAGAGTGCCTTCTGCCATAATGCGGAGATAAAAGACCAACACCAGGTATCATGGTTTGAGACACTGATGGCCACTATGGCTGTTTCCATCTGATATTTGTGGAGCGAATATTGACCAGTCCAGGACCTTGTGGAACCAGTCCTACTAGACATGGTGTTCCAACAAGATTACGGCCAGCCAGCAGATACCCTTGCCAGCCCAATCACCAGATGTCTTTAGTGTTCCTTTTAAGCTGCGCGGGTGCGCGGCCGCGCAGCTATTATGGTGCCCCGGCTCACAAGTTTTTAATGTGCACTCACTCTGCTAGCCGTTGCCCATAATGCCCACACATTTTTCCCACTACCAGGGCCGCACCACCAATTAGGCAAGGTGAGGCAATCGCGTCAGGCGGCGCGGCCCTGGTGACAAGTGAGGGGCTGCAGCAGCAGGGCAGCGGGAGATGAGCGCTTCCATTGTGGAAGCGCTCATCTCTATATTAATCTGTATCGGCCGTCTTCAGGACAGTGAAACACATGGATGCTGCAGGGGAGGGAGAGGCGTCTAGGGCAGGCACTAGGCCTGCAGCCTATCAGAGGCCGGTGGAGGCGGCGCAATGACATAATTGCATCGCCTGAGCCATACAGCGCGGGACACAGGCCGGAAGAGGCCTGCATCGCATCGCAGCACTGAAAGAGGCATGGAGGTAAGTATATTTGTTTATTTTTTTATATGGCACAATACAGAAGAGGAGCGCTATGGGGGCACTGTGGGGGCACTTACTGCCACATAATTGGGGGGCATCCATGGAGGGGCACTTACTGGCACATGATTGGGGGGGCATCTATGTGGGGCACTTCTTACTGGCACATGTTTGGGGGGCATCTATGGGGGCACTTCTTACTGGGACATGATTGGGAGGGCATCTATGGGGGGCACTTTTTTACTGGCACATTATTGGGGGGCATCTATGGGGGGCACTTACTGACACATTGTTGGGGGGCACTATGGGGGCACTTACTGGCACATTATTGGGGGCACTATGGGGGCACTTCTTACTGGCACATTATTGGGGGGCACTTCTTACTGACACATTGTTGGGGGCTCTATGGGGCACTTCTTACTGGCACATTATTGGGGGCACTATGGGGGCGTCTACTGAGGCCACAAAGAAGGGGTATTTTATATGGAGGGCTCTGTATAGGGCATTTTATACTGGGACACATTATGGTGAGTACTATAGGGAAGGGGGGAGAGGAGTACTATGGGGTCATCTACAGGGGGCACTAAGAAAGGGTATTTTATACTTGCAAATTATGGGGGACACTGAGGGCATCTACTGGGGCATTTTATACTGGTACATTATGGGGAGCACTATGAGGAAGGGGGAGAGGAGCATTTACTATTGGGGCATTTACTGGGGGCACTATATAGGGATATTTTATGCTGGCACATTATGGGGGCACTGTGGGGACATTAGCTCAACTGGGGGCAATAAAAGGGGGTATTTTTTGCACTTGCACATTATAAGGAGAATTATTACTACTGGGGCGCATTATGGTAGGCTTTATTACTACTGGGGGTCAATGGGGAACATGTTTACTAGTATGGGCATTATGGGAGCATTATTACTTCTGAGACACAGAGGAGACATGTTGGGGCACTGTAGGAGCACTATTACTACCATGTGTGCTCTAGCAGAGAATTATTACTATTGGTGGGACTTTAAGGAGCACTATTACTGTCGGGCGCACCCTGGCACAGTATCAGCTTAGCAGTTATTTTTGGGGGACATTATGGTTACACTATGATACTACATGATACTAGTTTGTGTAGTATAGTATTGGGGAGCACAGTGGCACAGTATTGGGGGTGGTGGGATGATTTGTCCAGAAGATGGGAGGATGATGGAAAAGAGACGAGAAATGGCTGAAAAATGGTTGTCTGGTCTGAAAGGAGAAAAGGAAAGAGAACATCTACATCAAAGGATGACATTGGATGTAAGAGGTATGTGGCGCTGTATTACCCTTTATGTTCTGTAGTGATATACGTAATGTTAGGAGGGAAGGGGATAAGTTGAGAATATATATATAGATTTATATGGGGCCTCAGAAATGCCATGCTCAACCCTGGCCAATGTCTTATTTAGTAAGCTAGATTAGATTTTTGACCGATGACGATTATCTCATGTTTGATTTTCATATTGCCCACCTTGGGCAGCTACCAAGGCTTAGAGGAAACACTGGATGTCTTCCCCATCTACAATATGTGGGACTGGATTTGGCGACATATCTGTGATGCACAGCAGCCAACAACCATCTTGGCTGAACCATCTTGGTTCATATTTAAAGAACCATCATTTAATGAACCATCTTGATTCATATTTAAAGAGCTTGGAGAGACATACCACAGGAGAATATCCAGCATCTGTATGACCGTTATCATGCCAGAGTGGCAGTCTGTATTGAAGCAAAAGGAGATGCCACTCAGTATTAGGCCTCATTCACACGTCAGTGTTTTGGTCAGTGATTTCCATCAGTGATTTTGAGCCAAATCCAGATGCAGATCGAAACCAAGAACAGGTGCAGATCTTTCCCTTATACCTCATGTCTGTGGAGGCTCCAATCCTGGTTTTGGCTCACAATCTCTGATGGAAATCACTGACCAAAACACTGACGTGTGAATAAGGCCTTAATGTGACCCTATATACCTGCTGCAGAACCCAATGTAAAGGGCGCACCACCTTGAATGTGTGATGATTGACCAAAGACCACTAGCAGTTTATATGTTGTCAATCTTGGTTTTTCCCACATTTTTTTTTTTACTTTCTGATAGTGTATATCATTTTTCAGTCATTTTCAAGATCTCTTCCTGTTGTCAGTTAAAAGAAAACCTGCTCCAAGCGAGTCCTGCAGATAGGATTGTTAGGGTACAATTTGTGCTACTATAAATGAGTCCATGCCATCTCAGTGGATTTGTTTTGAAGGGAAGCACATGGATTCCTGAAAGCTTCCATTCGAATGATTGAGACAAACACATAAACTATTGGTGTAGGTTAGCATTTTCAGCCTGCACTCCAGAGCAGCAAATAATAGGTGCAGATTTCAGGAGTAGGATGTCAGAATGGGTTGTAAAGCCTCTGAATAAGGCTCTATTCACACAACCTTATTTTCAATCTGCGTCCGATCTGCATATTTTGTGGATTGGATGCGAACTTATTCATTTCAATAGCGCTGCAAAAAATGCGGACACTACACCATGTGCTGTCCGCATCTGTATGTTCGTTCCGCAGCCTTCAGGGTGCATTCACATGACCGTATGTATTTTGCAGTCTGCAAAACGCGGATCTGCAAAAAATACGGATGATGTCTGTGTGATGTCTGTGTTTCATCCATTTTTTTGCGGACCCATTGTACCAATGCCTAGAATAGGACATGTTGTATCTTTTTTGCTGGACTGCGGAATGGACATACAGAAGCAGACAGCACAAGGTGTGGTGTCTGTAGACCAAAAATAAAGTCCTGTGAATGGGGCCTGAAAGCAAGAAATTTATCATTCAATAGTAGCAATCTCATTTAAAAGCATACAATATAACCACATGGCAATGAAATGAAAATCAAAGGACCTACCAGCCACTCTGCTCCATAAAGGCTAAAAACATATTTGTTTGTTTCAGGTTCTTCTTCTTTGTAAGGACTCTGTTTTAAAATGGAAGAACTCCTCTGATAGGCATCCAGTATCTCAAGCCTGGTGTCTACAAACCCATTTTTTATGTATTCAGACTGGGGTATTCCTTTATTTCTGCATTCCAACATGAAGTTCCATTCTTGTTTAATTCTGCAGAGATATAAAAAATCCCTTGTATGTTACCTGAATGCTTTTCATTGCCTTGGGGGAATCTTGATACCCATGACTGGTTTAACAGATCAAAGTACAACAGAGTTGTTTTTCATTAACTCATCATCATACTCCAGTATGTTATTCTGTTTTTTTATGTGACTGCATGAAATTTAGTTATCTTACCCACTTCCAGACCACTCATAGATTATAAATGTCCAGGCAGTCCACACATACATTTCTGAATGTCCTTGCAGCTGCAAAAAGATCAGCTGCCTGTAGAGAAAGCAGAGGCCCCAGTGGTTATGTTCCCCCTATGTCTAGGGTTCATACGTTAGCATGCCTGGACTGGGAAATTAAAATGGTCCTGGAAAAAAAACCAAACTTTTCCCCATGTTGTAGGTGTGTCCAAATTGACAGCAGGCATGGCCAACAGAAGTAGGCAGAGCCAGCAATACCATAGTGCAGTTCAAAATACAGCCCCAGCAGTTCCAAATACCACAGTGCACAACACTATACTGCCACCCTGCCACAATGTTCAACTGTATCATCGTTGTGAGGCTGATGATATAGTTGAATGCAGGAGGACATGCGCCAGCCAGGTTCATAAGTACCTGATGCTCCTAGCATTAACCCCTTCGCGCCCAGCACCGTAATAGTATGGTGCTGGGCGCGTGTTTAAAGATGGCGCCCGCTCTGCTCAGCAGTCATGGCCGCGGGTGAACTGCTGATTTATACAGCAGTCACCCGCGGCTGACATTTAACCCCTCGGATGCCGCGGTCAATCCTGACCACGGCACCCGAGTGTGGCAAACACCAGAAGCGCATGCTTCTGGTGTTGCTCCGACTCCCCCATGTGGCGATTGGAGGAGCTGGAGCGTGCATGCAGCAGCCCCTATCATAGTGAATGAAAGGAGGCTGCTGCATAAGCTTTCCTATGGAGCCCTTCTGTGTAATAGGGCTCCATAGAAAAGCAGTAAAGTCATCATAGACTCCAATGCTAATGCATTGGAGTCTATGATATAAGCAATTAGATGATTGCTTGTTATAGTTCCCTATGGGAAACTATAAAAAAGTGTAAAAAAAATAAAGTTTAAAAAAATAAAAATAAAAAAAAAACGTAAAAGTTCAAATCACCCCCCTTTCCCCAAAATAAAAATAAAGGTATTCAAAAAATAAAAAATACACATCATGGGTATCGCCATGTGCGAAAACGCCCATATTATAAAAATATAAAAATTTCTTTCCCTTACGGAAAACAGCGAAATGGAAAAAAGCGTCAAAATGGCCGATTGGCCATTTTTTGTCGCTTTTTTTTCCTAAAAAAAAAATTAAATAAAAAGCGATCAAAAAGTCATACACATCCCAGAATCGTATCAATGAAAAGTTCAGATCGCCCCGCAAAAAATGAGCCCCCATACAACTCCCTACACATAAATACCAAAAAGTTATAGGGGTCAAAATATGACAAAAAAAAAAGGTCCTACTTTATAATTATTTTATCACTATCAAAACGCAAGAAAAAACTATACATATTAGATATCGCCAGATTCGTACTGACCTGTACAATGAAAGTAACTGGTCAATTGTAATGAAAATCGAACGCCGTAAATAAAAAAAAACCCGTAGAACTGTGGCGGAATTGCTTTTTTTTTTGCAATTTCACCCAATTTGGAATTTTTGCCACTACACCATATGCAATATTAAATGGTGGCATTGGAAAGTAAAACGTGTCCCGCAAAAAACAAGCGCTCATACAGCTATGTGAACAGAAAAATAAAAAAGTTATGGCTGTGTGAAGGCAGGGAGCGCAAAACGAAAACGGGAAAAAAAAACAACAACCTCCGGGGCTGAAAGGGTTAATGCATTATGAAAGGGATTGTCTTACTTCAGCAAATGGCATTTATCATGTAGAGAAAGAATCGTATTTTACACTGCTTGTTTCCAGGGGTTATGACCCCCTGCAATCCAGTTGGGGTGGCTTTTCTTTCACATTATAGAAGGCACTGAACTCTTTGGTGGTTAGCATAGGTCAGCCCTTTTTCCTATAGCGTGCAAACGTTTGTATCAGGTAGTGTATAATATGCTAGAAAAAATAGGGGCTTGTATTAACTATAATGCATTTATTAACTTATTAGCTTGTATAACTAAAATGCAATTATTAACTAAAACCCCTTTAATGAGAGTATCAGATTATTATGTACCCAGCCTGTGGCTGTGAGGAGTGCTCGGTTGGCTCCCTGGGCATTAACCGACCAGGAAATTTCCCGGTACAGTTTATTGCCAGTCTGCCCATGTACATCAGCCCCAGTTACATTAGAAATCACCAATAAAAAATGTAATGTTAAATACCCTCAAAGGTCTTGTATGATTCTATGGAGGTTGGGGGAGGCGAGGCAGGTGTAAGTAAAATAAATAAATACATAAATAAAGACAAAGCCAAATAAAATAAAAATTATATAATAAGAAATATAACATAAAAAAGGCCCCTAGCCAGCACCACAACTTATAGCCCTACCCCCAGTGACCCTAAACTGGATAAAAATTAAATGTGTGTGTTCCTGATGGGAAAAATGGCTCTGTCATTGCTGGAAGAAAATGCACCAAAACTGCATGCCTTTGTTGGTATGATTTTTGCCCTCCCCAACCCACTCTTTAGATTTTTATGGGATAATGTAATCTGATCTCCTTCAGTGAGAAAGTCAGTCATTTTTGAAAGGGGGGGGTGGGGGTAGGGGAAGAAAGAGATGGCATTTATTTCTGATAAAGATACATTACAATGTTTCTCATGGTCACTTGCACTATTGATTTATGCAAACTTGCATGAAAAGTTAGTGACCATTTAAAAGGTGTTATCCTATCCTATACACACCCTGAAAACGCTCTTAATAGTTTTAAAGCAATTTGTAGTGTTTCAAGAATTAAAAATATTTCATATTTTTTGCTACCAGATATTCTCCTCAGTGCAACTGCTAGGAATGGCTGGGGACAGAATCAGCCTTCTTGCCTCTGTGGCAGCTGACAATATAGCCCCTTCCCACTTCCATTTCAGAGATGTCTTCTCATCTATACTGCCGTGCCACTGCAGAAGATTTGATCCTTCCCTTACAAGTAGGGCAGACAGCTATTTTCTGACTTCTCCACTTTTATCTGAAGAAACCGTATTCATTGAATAATGAAAGCTTATTTTCCCAGTCTAATGTGACAATATTAGGGCAGTCAGTCCCCCAGGCCTTTTGGCCAGGAGAAACTACCTTTTTAAACAGTGCCTTAACTAATCTAATATATAAAGCTGAGTGTATATATGTGTGTGTGTGTGTGTGTGTGTGTGTGTACGTCCGCTAAAGTAATCCTCACCGCTGCAGCTACAATCACAAAATTTGGCACACATGTACATCACGTGTCCGGGAAGGTTTTAGAACAGTTTTCAGCTCTCCAGGACGTACCGTTCCTGAGATATTCCCAAAAAAATACATTAGCCAATAGTAGCCTGGTCACATGACCCTTATTAGCCAATAGAAGCTCACAGGCAGTCTCCACACACCAGGTTTCTATGACATCCTAGCCAGTTCACTGCTGTAGGTCTGCATTAAAGAGGCAGGTAAAGGGGTATTTCGGTTACCATAAATATAACTTATGTTTTAGACTGATTCATCATCAATCATTACCTCATATAATGTAAATTTCACATATTTACTGTTCAGTAGTAATAAAAGATGTATTCTTTCACTGCTACCCACCTTCCTCCTAAATTACTATGGCATCGACCTGTAATTCAGGCCACCGTCAAAAGAAGGACTTAAAAGCACCACCCCCAGATCCCACTAAGTCACGCCCCTGACTCGGTCAAGCCACGCCCCTTCCATGCCGCATTTGACCGGGATTAAAAATATAGGTAAAACTCACCTTCTTTCAGCTGCAGGGGTGAGGGGAGGGTGACTTTCTCCCTGTAGCTCATTGCTCAGCCTGCACAGTGCTGCTGCTGAGAGTGAGCTGTTCAAAAGGACATCCCTGTGTCCATCTAGGCCCTGCGCATGACAGAGGACAGGGAGTCTGAAAGCCAGACTGTCCAGCCCAAAACAAGACCTCTGGCCACCCTAGGGGCAGGCTGATGTTAGGGTGGCCAGATGTCCGGCTTTAGGCTAGACAGTCCAGTTTTCTGGCTACCTGTTCTCTGTCCAATGCAGTGCCTGGACAGACACAGGGATGTCCACCCTTTAAGTAGCTCACACTCAGACAGCTTCTCCTCCGTGTCTTCACAGAGCCAGGGGGGCGTGGCCTCATGTTTAGTGGTGTGTCTTCATGGGAACTGGGGGCGCTGTTTCACGTTTGGGGGAATGGCCGGTGAGGTCTGGCTTTCTGGGGTGAAGACAGTGGCCACTCTAGCTGCTGTGGAGGTCACAGTTAAAGGGGCGGGCTGCTGTAGAGGTCACTGTTAAAGGGGCGGGCTGCTGTAGAGGTCACTGTTAAAGGGGCAGGCTGCTGTAGAGGTCACTGTTAAAGGGGCAGGCTGCTGTAGAGGTCACTGTTAAAGGGGTGAGCTGCTGTAGAGATCACTGTTAAAGGGGTGGGCTGCTGTAGAGGTCACTGTTAAAGGAGCGGGCAGCTGTAGAGATTACTGTAAAAGGGGCGGGCTGCTGTAGAGGTCTCTGTTAAAGGGGCGGGCTTCTGTAGAGGTCACTGTTAAAGGGGCGGGCTGCTGTAGAGGTCACTGTTAAAGTGACGGGCCGCTGTAGAGGTCACTGTTAAAGGGGTGAGCTGCTGTAGAGATCACTGTTAAAGGGGCGGGCTGCTGTAGAGGTCACTGTTAAAGGGGCGGGCCGCTGTAGAGGTCACTGTTAAAGGGGCGGGCACTGTAGAGGTCACTCTCGATATCTTTTAACAACACACACACAAACAGTAAATGAAATAAATTAAATATACCCGGGCAAAGCCGGGTCCTTCAGCTAATACCTTATAAAGTTGGGAGATCTCCACTTTACACAAGGATTTCCCATATCCTCATATATATTTGGAAATCTTAGACATGTACTTCATAACTTTAATCACGTAGTAGTTCAGTTTAATATAATACATAGAATATATACTATACATAGAACCCAAAATGGTTAAATAAATGTGAGTTAAGAGAAACGAATAATTGTCCAAGATGTGAATCACCAGAAGCTGATTTTATGCATATGTTTTGGTCCTCTTCAGAGCTAAGTAACTACTGGAGCTCAGTTTCTGAATTTATAGCTCAGAAACTTAGGGTAGAGATCCCATTTACTCCACAGTGTTGGCTGTTAAATGATATGATTAAGGCCTCTTTCACACGACAGTATATTTTGCGGGCTCCGATACTAATTTTTTGCAGATAGGATGCGGACCCATTCATTTCTATGGATCCGCAAAAAATACTGACAGCACACTGTGTGCTGTCTGCATCCGTATGTCCGTTCTGTAGTCCGCAAAAATAAATAGAACATTCTATTCATCCTATTCTTGTCCTTTTTGCGGACAAGGATAGGCATTGTTACAATGGATCCGCAAAAAAAACAGATGCCATACGGACGCCATCCGTTTTTTTGCGGATCCACAATTTGCGGACCGCAAAACACAACGTTCGTGTGAAACTAACCTAAGTGAACTGCTCTAAAAATAAAAATATATTACTTATCATAATAATATTCCTGGCCATATTAATGATTACAAGAATGTGGTTCTCACAAAAGTCGCCAGAGTTTCATGCGTGGTTGAGCTTGGTGAATAAAGTTAAAAGATATGAAAATATTTTATACAAGCAAAGGAATATTGGGAAAAATGGAGGGAGAGCTTGGAGGTTCTAGGGAAAAGAGGGGTCTCTATACCCCTAACGTGATCTTGGGAGGACATTTCTGTCTGGCCCTCCCCCTCCTTGCAAAGGGAGGGTTGGGAGGTAATGGGAGGGTAAAGGGTTAAAAAAATAAGTATGTATTATATAGTTGTATATTGTATTTTTTCTTCAATAGATTATTGTTATATGATATTATGTTAATAAAGTATATTTAAAAAAAGAATAATGAAAGCTTGTTCAAATTTATAAAAATATTTTACAATCCATAATATAAACTTAGAATTAACCGCTTCCCGACGGCAATGGTCGGGGCTTTAAAAATGGTGACTGAAGCCTTAATTCTGGAGTGCAGGGCTTGATAAATTCCTCCCTATATATTTAACATAAAAATGTAATCTAAACCAGTGTTCTCCAACTCCATTCCTCAGGGCCCACCTTACAGTCATGATTTGAGGATATCCCACAGAATGAATACCGTGATAAGTCCTGATGCACTGACACTAAATATTTCACCTGCTCAATACTAAGGAAATCCTGAAAACCTGACCGTAAGGGCCCTTTCAAACAGCCGTATTATTGCGGGTCCTCAATAATGCGGACCCCCAATACTACGACTGCTGCCCGGCGTGTGTTCCGCAGCGCTGCAGAACACACGGCCGGGCGGCCCATTGAAAATGCCTATACTTGTCCGCTGTTGCGGACAAGTATAGGACATGCTTTATCTTTTTATGCGGAGCCGCGGCACAAAGCTGGCTCCATGACGCGGCTGTCCGTTCCCATAGAGGTGAATGAGGTCGCATCTATTCCGCAATATTGCTGAATAGATGCGGCCCCATTCATACGGTCGTGTGAATGGGGCCTTAGGTGGGCCCTGAGGACTGGAGTTGAGGAATCCTGATCTAAACAATAGGTTATTTTATGATGACACATTAACATTATCAGGAAATCTTATTAAAGCTTTTATGCCACTAAGGTCGCAAATTATGGCAAATAGGCTTAAGTGAATCGAGCTTTGGATCATAGATTCACTAGATTCACCATAGGACATATACGTCCGGGAAGTGGTTATTCGTCTCTGAATGGACGCTTCTGAACGTCCATTCAGAGATAGCAGCTGCACGCCAATTGTGCAGCTACACAGCAGGATACCCCAGAGAGAAGGCAGGGACCGTTCCCAGGACCGTTCTCACCGAGCGCTGTGTATACAGATCAGGAAGCGCTATGTGCGCTTCCTGTCCCGGTCCGGCGGTCACGTGATCGCCGGGGCCGGGAGAGTGCAGGAGCTGCTGGGTCCGTCATACGCCTGGATCAGCCCTGCTCTCTCTGGGGGTGTATTTCTCCTGTAACTGGGGCCACTATGTCAGCCCCAGTTACAGGAGAAATCAATAGTGTAAAAAAAAAAAAAAGTGAAGTTAAATGTCCCCTAGAGGTCTTGTATGACCTTATGGGGGACACAAAGTGTAAAATAAAAAATTAAAAAATTAAAAAAATGAAGAGTGTTATAAAAAAAAAATTAAAATTCACATATATTAAAAAAAAATCCCCAAATATGTCATTTAAAGATGTTACAAAAATAAATAAATAAATAAAAGACATATTTGGTATCACCGCGTCCGCAACGACCGGCTGTATAAAAATATCACATGATCTACCCCATCAGTTAAACACCGTAAAAAATAAAATAAATAAACATTACGCCAAAATAGATTTTTTAATTACCTGACCTCTCAAAAAACATAATATCAATCAATCAAAAAGTCATATGTATCCCAAAATGGTAGCAAGAAAAATGTCACCTCATCCCGCAAAAAATGAGCACCCACACAAGCTCATAGCAAGGAAAATTAAAAATATATAGCTCTAAAAAAAATTGCAACACAAAAACATGATTTTTTTTTCTAAAAATGCTCTTATTGTGTAAAACGTTAAAAAAAATAGACATATTTGGTATCGTTGCGACTGTAACAACTGGCTCTACAAAAATATCATATGATCTACCCCATCAAGTGAACAGCGTAAAAAAATCTAATCAAAAGGGCAGCATTCCGCAAAAAATTATTTCCCACACAAGATGATAGCCAGAAAAATGAAAAAAATATGGCTTTAAAAAAATTGCAACACAAAAACATGATTTTTTTCCTAAAAATGCTCTTATTGTGTAAAACGTAAAAAAATAATAAATAGACATATTTGGTATTGTTGCGTTCGTAACAACTAGCTTTACAAAAATATCACATGATCTACCCCATCAAGCGAACGATGTAAAAAAAAATATAGAAAAATTACACCAAACTGCTTTTTATGTGACTTAACCTCCCAAAAATGAGATTAAAAAGTGATCAGAAAGGCAAATATACCCCAAAATGGTGCCAATAAAAAGCACAGCTTGACCCGCAAAAAAATAAGCCCTCACACAGCTCAGTCCACAAAAAAATTAAAAAGTTATCTCTCTTAAAAACCATGACAGAAAATTCCATGTTAGAAAATGCAGATGCCACTCCTTCCCTTCTGAGCCCTGGTGTATCCCCAAATAACAGTTTACTACCACAATTGGGGTATTACTGTATTCAGGAGAAAATGGGGAGCAAATTGTGGAGCAATATTATCTTGTTGTCTTGACTAACACACCATTTTCTTGTTAAAAAAAAAGTCAAATTTTTCATTTTCACATCCAAGGGTTATAAATTATATGAAACGCCTGCAGGGTCAAGTGCTTGATTCACCCCTTAAAAATTCCCTGGGTGGTGTAGTTTATAAAATGTGATCGCTTTTGGTTTCCACTGTGGGGATATCTCAGGGTCTCTTCAAATGCAAAATTGTGCCCAAAAATCATTCCAACAAAATCTGCCCTCCAAAAAACATATGGTGCTCCTTGACTTCTGTGCCCTGCTGTGTCCCCATTCAGCTGTATATGACCACATGTGGGGTGTTTCTGCAAACTGCAGAATCGAGGTAATAAATATTGAGGTTTTTTTTGTTGTTAACCCTTGATGTGATACAGGAAAAAAATGATTAAAATGGAAAATCTGCAATTTTGAAAACTAGTTTGCTTTAATTCCTATGAAATACTGGGTTAAAAACATTTCTAAAACTAGTTTTGAATAGTTTGAGGGGTGTAGTTTCTAAAATGGGGTCATTTATGGGTGGTTTCTATTATGTAAGCCCCATAAAGTGACTTCAGAGATGAACTGGTCGTTAAAGTTGATTTTGAACATTTTCAAAAATTGCTTCTTAAATTCTAAACCTTCTAACATCCTAAAAAATAAAATGACACTACCAAAATGATACAACATACAGTAGACATATGGGGAATGTCAATTAATGAGTATTTTATAGGGTATCACTATCTGTCTTAAAAGTAGAGAGATTCAAATTTAGAAAACTGTGATTTTTTTCAAATTTTCGTTAACTTTTGGATTTTTTTAATAAATAAAGGTAAAACATATCGACTCAAATTTACCATTAACATGAAGTACAATGTGTCACGAGAAAACAATCTCAGAATGGCTTGAATTAGTAAAAGCTTTCCAAAGTTATTACCACATAAAGTGACACATGTCAGATTTGCAAAATTAGGTCTGGTCAGGAAGGGGGTAAGTGGCCCGGACTGAAAGTGGTTAAAGATGCAGAAGTGATTTTAACGGATTCATTTTCCCCGAAGTATTGCGTGACTTTGGCTGAAACTAATTTTGCATCCACGCAGGCAATACATTTTAATGCTGAACAGAGACAGGTCTCCATAAAGCATTAAAACAAAGTGTTGAGAAAATGGTGGGGTGGGGCTCACCTGATTTACTATAACTTGCGCCAGAGACCTGAGTGCAGGGATGCAACTAATTTATTAAGAGGTATTTGTTTCTTAATAAATTAGGCGCAACTTACTCCAGCACAGTTAGATCAAAATTGCAATAAGGGGGCATCAATCTTAATAAATGTCCCCCTATGTCTTTGCCAGGGATTTAGAGCTCCGTATCAGAGAAACAGCACACCAACTGCTATAAAGATACAATAAGAAAGCAGCACAGAATTTTGAATTAGTATAGTTCTAGAAAAAGTACTGTATTGTTACTCCACATATTCTTATATTTTTATTATAGTGCTTGAAAATCATTGTATTGTTATTCCATATACCCTTGTATTTTTATTATTTTTACTATTATTACTATTATTATTATTATTACTAGCTGAAGGACCCGGCTTCGCACGGGTATATTTAATCTATTTCATTTAATGTTTGTGTGTGTGTCGTTAAAAGATATCGAGAGTGACCTCTACAGTGCCCGCCCCTTAACAGAAACATCAACAGCGCCCTCTCCTTTAACTGTGACCTCCACAGCAGCTAGGGTGGCCACTGTCTTCACCCCAGAGAGCCGGACTGTCCAGCCTCCCCCCAACGTGAAGCCGTGCCACCGGTCTCCATTAAGCCACACCCCTAAACACGAGGCCACACCCCTGGTTCCGTGACGACACGGAGGAGAAGCTGTCTGAGCGTGAGCTACTGTGTCTGTCCAGGCCCTGCGCCGGACGGTGGACAGGGAGTCTGAAAGCCAGATTGTCCAGCCTAAAACCGGACCTCTGGCCACCCTGGGGGCAGGCTGATGTTAGGTTTGGCCAGTCCGGTTTTCTGGCTCCCTGTCCAGGAAGGAATGTCAACCCATTCAGTAACTCACGCTCAGCGAGCTTCTCCTCTGTGTCTTCATGGAGCCAGGGGGCGTGTTCTCATGTTTAGTGGTGTGACTTTATGGGGACCGGGGGCGCTGCTTCACGTTTGGGGGAATGGCCAATGAGGTCCGGCTCTCTGGGGTGAAGACAGTGGCCACCCTAGCTGCTGTGGAGGTCCTGGATGGACACAGGGATGTCCTTTTGAACAGCTCACTCTCAGACAGCAGCACTGTGCAGTCTGAGCATGAGCTGCAGGGAGAAAGTCAACCTCCCTCTCACCCCTGCAGTTGACAGAAGATGATTTTTACCTTCATTTTTGCAATCCCTGTTGGCTGCGAAGTGAGAGGGGGCGTGGCCTGACTGGGTCGGGGGCATGACTTAGTGGAACCTGGAGGTGGGGCTTTTAAGTCCTTCTTTTGAGGGTGGCCTGAATTACAGGTTGATGCCATAGTAATTTAGGAGGAAACACAGTGGGTAGCAAACATAGTAAAATAGTAACATAGTTTGTAAGGCCGAAAAAAGACATCTGTCCATCCAGTTCAGCCTGTTTTCCTACAAGTTGATCCAGAGGAAGGAAAAAAAAACCCTGTGAGGTAGAAGCCAATTTTCCTCACTTTAGGGGAAAAAATTCCTTCCCGACTCCAATCAGGCAATCAGAATAAACATCTTTTATTACTACTGAACGGTAAATATGTGAAATTTACATTATATGAGGTAATGATTGACGATGAATTAGTCTAAAACATAAGTTATAGTTATGGTAACCGGAATACCTCTTTAACAATGTCATCCACAGCGCTCTGCCCCTTTAAAGCAGACCTACAGCAGTGAACTGGCTGTGTTGTTATGGAAACCTGTTGTGTGTGGAGAATAACTGCCTGTGAGCTTCTATTGGCGGATAAAGGTCATGTGACCAGGCTTCTATTGGCTAATGCATTTTTTGGAAATATCTCAGGAACGGTACGTCCTGGAGAGCTGTGACCCGTTCTAAAACCTTCACGGACACCTGATGTACCTGTGTACCAAATTTTGTGTTTGTAGCTGCTACGGTGCAGATTCCTTTAGCGGACATACACACACACATACACTCAGATTTATATATTATATATTAGATTATTATTATTATGCTTACAAAGCACTATACTGTTATTCCACATATTCTTATATATTTTTATTTATTCTCCAGTTTTCTGCAATGAATACAGCCCCAACAGCTTAAAGGCATATTCTCATCATAGGCAATTGGGGTATATTACTAGGATATGCCCCCATTGTCTTATAGGTGCGGGAATGGGAACCCCTCAAGGTAGTGGCTGGAGGACTCTGGTCCGGCCACCACCAAGCCAACTCCCCATAGAAGTGAATGGGAGAGCACCGTGCATGACCAGCCACTGCTCGCATTCACTTCTATGGGCTCAACGGAAATAGTCGAGCCAGCGCTCCATTTTTGGCGGCCCCTTAGAAAATTAATGGTGGTTGAGCACTTTGGGGCTCTGTTATACGCACCTATAAGACCTATAAGGATATGCCCCCATTGTCTATGATGGGACAACCTCTTTAACGCACACACTCCATTCAAACTATGTTTTGAAGCTCTCATTGCTGAGAGGTGTGCTATGTATCTTTGGAATAAATTGAATTTGTTATTTTTAATAAGTTTACTTTAAAAAAAAAATCCTTAAAGAAATTACTGGCAGAATTCCAAACCAAATTTGCATAGACTCCATTCAAACTCTGTTTGGAAGCCTTCAGCCATGAGAGGTGTGCTATATATTTTTGGAGTTGATCAAACTTTTTGTTTTGAATACATTTTCAATTAAAAATAAAAATGTCCCTATAGAAATGAATGGCAAAATTCTGCAATTAATACAATCTGAACCACTTAACATATAGACTCCATTCAATCTACGTTTGGAAGCTTTAAGTGCTGAGAGGTGTGCTATGTATTGGATTTGTTGTTTTTAAATTTAAAAATAAAAGGTCCCCCATAGAAATCAATGTCAGAATTCTGCAATTAATTCAGGCCAAACCAGTTCATGCACATGTGTCAGTATTCACTACAATTTTATATTCTGTATACTATGAT
Organism: Rhinella marina; assembly: GCA_900303285.1. NCBI lineage: Eukaryota > Metazoa > Chordata > Amphibia > Anura > Bufonidae > Rhinella > Rhinella marina. The sequence continues at coordinate 18,061 of ONZH01011721.1, read as the reverse complement.
ACGCTGGGTGTCAGTATACACTGCACCTCTAATGTTCATTATGTTCAAAATCTTACCAACTCTGGTATTATGCAGAGATTACTATACTATACTTTGAACTGTGCCGTTACATGTTACAATTGTGCATGCTATAATTGAGACACATTTGTTGTCAGTATATACCGTGCTTTTTTCATGACATTTTAACCCCTTAGTGACCAGCCTGTTTTTGGCCTTAGTGACCAAGCGTTTTTTTTTCTTTTTTCATCGTCGTGTTCCAAGAGCTATAACTTTTTCATTTTTCCATCTATATAGATGTATGAGGGCTTATTTTTTACGGGACAAGTTGTAGTTTTTAATGGTGCCATTTTGGGGTACACATAACTTTCAGATTAACTTTTATTAACTCTTTCTGGGAGGGAAATGGGAAAAACTGCAATACCACCACTGCGTTTTTACGTTATAAATTTTACGGCGATCATTTTTCGGTATAAATTACAACATATATTTATTCTCTGGGTCAATACGATTACAATTATACCAAATACATATAGTTTTTTTTGCGTTTTACTACTTTTTTGCAATAAAATCCTTTTTTTTAAAGAAAAAAAAGTTTTTGCATTGCTTATTCCCAAGAACATTATTTTTTTTAATTTTTCTTTCTATGGAGTTGTGTGGGGGCTTAATTTTTGCGGGACAACTTGTATTTTTCATTGGTATCCTTTTTTAGTAAATGACGCTTTTTGATCGCTTGTTATTACGTTTTTTCGGTGGCAACTAAGAATAAATTAGCAATTCTGTCTTGTTTTTTTAAATTTTTTTTTATTGTGTTTACCGTAGGGGCTCATTTTTGTGATATTTATGTAGTCTGGGTCGTTACGGACGTGGCAATACCAAACATATGGGGGAGATTTTTTTTTTGCAATTTTTTTCATTGAAAAGCGTATTTTCAATGGAAAAAAATAATATTTTTTATTTTTTTTGGATTTTTTAAATAGAATAAATGTGTTTTTTTTTTACTTTTTTTTACCACTTATAGTCCCTTTGTGGGACTATTAACAATCAATATTCTGATTGCCTTTAAAATGCAATGCATTATCCCTATAGTGCATTGCATTTTAATGGCAATGCTATTCAGAATTTGACCAGCAGGTGGCGCCAGAGAGGCGCAGCCTGCTGGTATCTACTCAAGGCTGGTCTGGGGCCTAGATCAGACCCCTGCCAGCCTTCCCACACATCGGCACCCTGCGATCGCTTTTGCAGGGTGCCGATGGGAGACAGAGGGAGACCGCTCCCTCTGTCAGCACATTACATGCGGCGGGCGCCATTGCCCACGGCATGTAAAGTGTTAAACAGCCCGGATCGGCACTCCTGCCAGTCCGGGCTGTTAGAGCAGGGCCGCGGCTATCATGTGAGAGCCGGGCCCGTGCTCCCCGCTGCACGGGAGACCCGTGCAGCGCTTAGACTGGGCCGCCGTGAAAAAGCGGCGGCCCAGCCTAAGGCCCCTTAGTGACCGCCGTAAAAAGGCGTATGGGTGGTCACTAAGGGGTTAAATACTATATAATTTGAACTGTGCCATTACATGTTGAACTCTCTCGCTCTCACACACAAAGAAACTTTCAGCTCTTTTCAAGCACTACCATATGTATTTCCTTCAAGAAATGCTCATGTAGTTTAAATTTAAAAATACGTATATTCATATTACATAATATAGAATTGATGTGACCTTTGTACTATATTTACGGTAAGTCTATGTCATGGTGTATCTGGTTGCAGCCTTATGTATTCCTTCCATTAATTCTATTAATATATGTATTGACACCTACAGTACCATGATATGTCATGTCAGCCTTATGTACCTTTTTTATTAATGCAAACTAATGTATATATTGACACCTACTATAATATCATGTTGCTAAAATTGACATTTTAGCAAGGGATTCCCTGCTCGATCCCCTGAAGACGCCAGTTTTATCTGGAGAAACATGTTGGGGGCAGTGTTTGAGAGCTTTTTATACAGTGTGGCACAGTGAAGATAACAAAATAGAGAAGGTAATATTGTAATAGTGAAACTCCATATGGAGGAAAGCTGGCAGCTGCGTGCACTTTAAATATATATTCTTTGTCTCACTCTGCTGTATTATGCTGTGAGTAGGGATCCAATCCCAACAACATATGTTCAAAGAAACCACAGCGAACTTGTTTGGACTTAACAAAAGTATAGCTTTACTGTAAGCCCGGCATCAACATGTGACGTTTCGGCATAAAAGGCCTTCATCAAACACAAAGCCGCAGAATAAAAGAGGTGGAGAGTTATAAGGCAGTATATGGCAGGCGCAGTAAAAGTAGAATATGATATTTGAAGATGCTTACCAGCAACCAGCAAAGATACATTGCAAATTAAGATTCAGAATTTGGCACAGGGGTGGGGATGCCATTTCAGTTTTCCCCTCAGGCAGTAGAAGAGATAGAACTGGCACAGGCCACAAATTTCAACTGTATCTACCTCCAAAGGATACCAATACAGTTGTATACAGAAAGGGAACTGCTGCTGGGAATAGCAATTCTTGGCTGGCTGTCCTGATTAGGGCCCCCAGGCATATCTTTGTTTGGGATCCTAGAAATACCAAGCTCTCCCCTGCCCACTGGTTCTGACCACAATAATTTTAGTGATCAGTGTTTAGGTTTCTTTTGTCCCCCTCCTCATTGCATTTCACCAGGTGGAATTAATATCTAAATGGTGGTTACCACTAGGGGCACTGAAACATAGAGCCCCAACAATCTACCAGGGCCCCTTATATAATACAGTACTTGGTTGATGTATGATTTGGTTGAATTCAGGGCAGATAGCCCGCGTTTTTCGTGTTTACTTTTTCATGTAGTTTGACCACAAAAAAGTGGCTAACCTCTATCTCCTGTTCTTTGCACATTTTTTTATAGTTTGTCATATCATTGCCATATCATCATTTTTCATTACAACTATTAGCTATGGCATGTGCTACCATCAAATTGATTGACACAAGCATTTCTGTTGAGAAAATGACTCCTTAATATGTTTGCTTGATTTGTTAGATGCAAAGTAAAGACCTGTTGTAATGATTAATTACGTGTTGCTCAGTTAAATGCACATTGGTAAAGCCATTAACTCAGTTCCATTTATTTTAGGAATCATTAAACCTTTCAAAATGTTGCCCATTTAAAAAATGTAAATAAGTATGACAACAGGAGGGGCTCATAACATTTTATTGTTCTCTAAATGAATATAAAAAATTATGATCAATTTTAAAGACCATTTCTGCAAAAAACAAAACAAAAAAAAACCAACAACTTAAAAAGCAATATATAACATTTTAGCCATTTATGAATAATTTGTTGACAACCACTAATATTAGCCGGGAGAGTTCCGATACCAGTTATCAGTCAGCTTTCTTCAGAGCTTAAATATACATTACCATGCCTTTTGTAAGACACTTCCACCTCCTCTCTCTTCTGACAGAAAACTAGTACTTTATGTTCAACTCACATAGGACAGTATTCCAGTGCTCAGACAACACAGAATTACTATTGTGATATTGTCTGAATTCTTACATAATTTGTATCAATATTTGGCACATCTTATTTTAGACATGTTTATCAAGCAAGTAAGCCAAAAAGAATAATCCAATATGCCTCTTCCACCAAGCGGCTTGGTTTAGCAAGACAGAAATGTGGCTTTGTGAGAAAAAGAAATAGCTTAAAATGCACCATTTTGCATCAAAATTTTGCCTCAACATTCTGTCACAAAGTAAGGCAACCAACAGGTGGTATAAAGTTAAACAAAAGTATCGAAATAAGTGGCAAATATATTATCCACCATGAGCCACTGTGAAAAATGTGTCAGATCTTTAGACTAAGAGGGTTATTTATGACTAGATATATGCCACTTTTTGGCATATATCTGTTGCAGAATTTGGCACAAAGGTTATTTACGGCAAAATCTGTGACCTTTGACCCCCTTACGCCGATGTGCGTGGACATGTAAGAAGGTGTGCCGACCTTTACATAACTTAGGTGCTTTACTGGCAGCCGTGCGACTTGTTTAAATCTACGCCAGCTCCCTTGCTGGCATAAATTTAAGTAATTTTCTAAGCCAAAAACAGGTATAGAAAATGATGAATCAGATGGGCCTGTCAGCTCGCTCGTCTTCCCTCCCACACCATGCCCCCTTTTTCCACCACCTCAGAAAGGTGGCTTGAATGTGGAAAGTCACTGATACGGCCGCAAATCCCCTTTGCGACCAAATTTGCTACAAAAGAACACCAAAAAGTGGCCTACTTCCCATAATAAATGACCCACTAAGTATTTTTACAGTGCATATTTGCAATATTATTTTTACTAGAAACTTGAACAAAATCATGTGTTGCCTTCAAGTGGTCCTGTGCTCAGAACATTAAACATACTCAGAGCAAGCAGAACAATAAAATATATTGGCATACTTACCATTCCCAAATTCTTGCAAATCTATTACTGTTACTTGTATTATTTGTTTGCGTGTCTTATTCATTTTCCAGGAAAGTGTTATGACACATCACTATAAAGATATGTTTGCAAAGCTGTCTCACTTGTCAGAGAAAATTATAAGTTGAAATGTAATGAAAGTAATAGCAAGTAGAGCAATAGAATAGTGATTTTTACTTTGAAGCTTGGAATGGCTGACAGTATTGCATGCTTATCAGAATAATTTCTATTGATGAATTATACGCTACACTTTAAATGATTTTAGACTGTTAAACCTTAAATGCATGTTAATCCACAGTGTTAAGAAGACATCTTTTACTGTTCAAATACAGTATATATGGTGTAAAAAAATGTTCATAACCTAGAGAATAAAATCTGTGATGCTGTATGTATAGTAATTTAACACAATGCTTGGTGCACACTCCACATTCAACCTCTTATATATATTTTTCTTTACTACTTTTGCACAATGAATTTTTTTATAGTTCTAATAAGAGGCTTTAAAAGGAGTCTGTCACCAAATAGGGCCGTTTCTACAAGTTTGGGTAGCAGTGTTGCTCTCTGTAACGTAATGTGAATTCAAAAGATTTGAGAATCAATAAGCTTAAACAGGCTAAGTGAATAATTATATTTGCTAAGTGTAATTAAATATAAGATAGCAGACAAATCACATACTGAATAATAAAAAGTAAATATATCACTAGCCTAAATATGCAACATGCAATAATGGGTGAGACTCCGTTGATCATGCTATAACATATGGGTGTCTACAATGTTATAACACATGGTTACCTCCCCGCCCCCGTGATGCTTTGACCGCATCAGAGCAGGCGGAGAGAGAGGCTGACTTAGCTAACCTAGCCAGTCTCCTCCCTCTGCATGTCACTGGTTGATTGCACCGAGAAACCCCCTTTGTGGGCGGAGCTAGGTGTGTAAAAGGAAGTGGCAGACAGAGTTTGCTTGCCACTGCTGCTCAATAATGTACTGACCCACAACGCTGCTACCTGATGAGCCGGATGACTGTCGAAACGCGTTGGGGCCATTAGGGGTTAGTGTATGTTAGGGTGGATTATATGGGTCCGAGGTTCCAGAAGCTGGGGGTCACTCTTTTCAGGCAGGTGCTCCAAATGCAGCCATTGAGGTACTCCCCATCCATAGACTAGGGTTCATAAGGGATAGCGTACCTAGGTACTCTTTTACTTTGCTGCATTGTGGAGCTCACACTACCATTGAGCTTTGTGAGCTTCATTTGACCTCCTTAGCCCTACTAAACGGTACCTGATCTGACCCTTCATTGTATGTTTTTGAGCATCTCCTCTTTTTTTATCTGAAATACGAAGTAAAAGTTACATTTTTTATTTCTTAAAGGAATTCCTAGTTTAACAATATTATTTTGAACTTTACTCTCTTGGTAGACCTGACATAGAGATTGGGTGTCAGAATACACATTGTATTTTTAGACTGTCTACTCTGAATTAGACAGTGCAAGGAAATTTAGACTAGCACATCCATAAAGCTAACATACAAACGGGAAACAAAATTTGTCAGCACACTGTTATACATGCAGATAAAAGAGCTAGAGATTAGGGATTATTTTGGATTACAGTGACACTATACCAACTATACATGAAAAACTGAAGCTCTTCGCGTACATTTGATCAAAAGTGTGTTTGGACCATCTACCAACGTCAACGTTTAAATTAGTCCCAGAAGGGGCAGTTCTGTTAGTGTTGGGTACTCATCTGTAGACGCCACCTTGACTTCGGTAGATGGGCCCAACACACGTTTAATCAAAAGAGCTTCCATTTTTCATGTATAGTAGGTATAGTACCACTGTAATACAGAATAATCCCTAATCCCTAGTTGTATTGTTTCTATGTATAACAATGTGCTGCCGTATGTACAATTAGACAGTGTTAGTATGAGCGAAGCAAGCTTCGGATGTTACATCAGAAGTAGTTTCATTCATAAATTCAGATTAGTATTCGTACAGTATTCAAATGTATGGGCTACGATTCTTTGGCTCATTGGAGTCTATACATTCTAATACTGTATGGAGACAGATCTCTGTACAGTATTAATCCGAGGCGAATTTGGATGTAGCACCCGAAGCTCGCTTTGCTCATCACTAGTGACAGTATTAGAGACACATGCTTCCTTCCTGTGTTGTGTGTATATGCAGCACAGCAGGGTGATCGCACCTTATGGTGGATGAAATGAATAAAATTAATTTACAGAATTATTATGGATTATGCGCCAGTCTTTATGAAGTGACAGGATTCAGCCTACTCTCCCAGAATGCCAGGGGAGATGCATACAGGCCATATTGAGGAATTTAGTGTTATATATAGACTATAATAGAACTGTCTTTAACTCACTCACCCTCTAATATTAATAATGACTCCCCCAGTCTGTACAGCAAAGCTGACAATGAACTGCAGGGAACTGGAAATATTAAAGTGCTCTGGTAGCCAATGTAAGGCTGTGATATTTGGAATTTCTTAAAGAGGACCTATCATGAGGTATTGAAATTAAAACTGTATCTCTACATATTCCCACCACCTTAAAGAGTACTGCAAGTATACTTTTTCTTTCTAGGCCCCCTGTTATATAGATTTGCCACTGAAAGTGTTTGGTGTGCTGTATGTTAATAGAGTGTGGTCTACTACCAGGGTGGCTATTCTCTGTAAACATTCTGTAACAGCATCACTCTGATGTTGTCCAGTCATAGCTGACTGCCCTAGAGCGATGCTGAAACCAAGGTGAAACCAATGGTCTTGTCAGTAGTATCTTATCTTGCAAGACAAGGATGTGTGAAGACCTTATTCCTCAAAAATAATAATCAGCAGCACAACATGATTCTCACAAACGTGGATATCAATCACAATTTCAAAAGATGTATGTGATGTTGTACACTAACTCAAAAATGTATTGTAGAGAAGACCACAACACTCTTTTTGTTGAGTGCAATGATAATGTATTTATATAATGGAACCATCTCAATGTTTCAACTCCTCAGAGTCTTTATTAAGTCTTGAGAAAGACTCTGAATAGTCAAAACGTTGCATTCAGCAAAAATAGTACTGTGGCCTTCTGTGCATTACACTTGAAGACTTCATTCCAGAACCTAAAGAAGGAAGTCTTCACATAATCTGGTCTCAGAACATTAGATACATTGTGTAAGAACATGTTAGGCTTCTGCATCGCTCTGAAGCTGACTGCTATTACTGACCAGCGTCAGATCAATGCTGTTACACTTTGCCTACAGGGAAGAGTTGCGATTGCCACTCTGATGGCAGACCACAATATATTAACATACAGCTTACAAATACTTTTGGGCATATCTACAGAATAGGGGGAAAGAACAAAAAACACATCACTCTGGAGGGTGGTGGGAATAAGTACATGTACACAGTTTTATTTTGAAAATCTCATCCTAGGTTCCCATTAACCCCTTCGCGCCCAGCGAAAAAAAATACACATCATGGGTATCGCCGGGTGCAAAAACGCCCATATTATAAAAATATAAAAATTTCTTTCCCCTACGGAAAAGCGTCAAAATGGCCGATTCGCCGTTTTTTGTCGCTTTTTTTCTAAAAAAAAATTAAATAAAAAGTGATCAAAAAGTCCTACACATCCCAGAATGGTATCAATGAAAAGTTCAGATCGCCCCACAAAAAATGAGCCCCCATAAAGCTGCCTACACATAAATAGTTATATGGCGACAGAAAAAAAAAATTCCAACTTTATAATTATTTTATCACTATCAAAACACAAGAAAAACTATACAAATTAGATATCGACGGATTCATACTGACCTGTAGAATGAAAGTAACTGGTCAGTTTTAATGCACATCGAACGCCGTAAATAAAAAAAAACGTAAAACTGTGGCGGAATTGCGGTTTTTTAAAAATTTCACCCAGTTTGGAATTTTTTTCCCGCTTCCCACTACATCATATGCAATATTAAATGGTGGCTTTACAAAGTACAACTTGTCCCGCAAAAAACAAGCCCTCATACAGCCATGTGAACAGAAAAGTTAAAAAAGTTATGGCTGTATGAAGGCAGGGAGCGCAAAACGAAAACTGGAAAAAAAAACCTCTCCAGGGCTGAAAGGGTTAAATTCCAATTCCGTACTGCAAGGTTCCCCAATGAGTGGCTCTCTGGCCCTATGTATGCTGCAGATACTATTTTGCACTAATGACACCAGACACATCATAGCACTACTAGTTTATCAGAGTTAAAAATACATTACTGGTGGCTAACACTTAGCCACATAACGCTCAATATCATATTGTGACCTAGAAAACCTCTGCTTTATTGAAATAATAACATGCTATGGCTGTCCATCCATGATAAAACTACAGCCTAGAGCAGTCAGGACATGCTCAAATGTGTAGCTCAAGGATGTAGACCACTGCAACAGTGTGGCAGAAGTTACTCCTGTGGATACTGCTACATTATTTTTTGCTCAGTACTGCAGTGAAATTAACTTGAATGTAAAAAAATAAAAATCTAGGTAGATGTATGCTATAGTTCCTTAAATAGTTGAGCTTTGCAAAACTGGGCTTTTCATAATGAATTCCCTTTAATGTGAGAGATGGCACTTTCATCTTTGGTCATACATTCTGAATGCTGATTACTAACTGAGCTCGCCTTTTCTGGTGTTCAGGTGCTTTAACTTTGTGTACCTGTCACAACGAGGATTTTTTAGGTAACGTAGATGATTGTATGCGCATCATTTTCATACTGGCTATTCCTGTCTAAGAAAATAAATTGCTGCAATCATTTTGGTCAGTATATTAGAAAGGGGCACCTAAATCCTAGCTATACTGTACATTTAACTGCCATTCCTATATGCAAGGAGGAAAATGAATACTACTTTTCAGGATCAATGTTGTTTTATTTATAGAAATTCAATTTATCATTTCTACTATTATTTATGCCTATGTCTATTGCCCTCGTGTGTGTTAGGGGAACAGGAAAGCTCCTATTAAAAAACTAATATGCTTAGGAATATTTGATTTTTACATCTAATCTTCTTTTACCAATATGTCAGTGAGACAACTTTGAGATATCTTTCATATTGACCCTGAGGGACTTGTCATTCTCAAGAGCAGATATTAATCTGTCTGAGAAATATTGCATGGCAAATACAGTGGCAAAGTTTGTATAATTTATATAGCTTTAATGCAATTTTTAGTGTAACAGCAGAAGCCTCATAAGGATCTAACGAAAAAAGAAGCAAAGAGTATCATGATAGGCTGGCAACTAGGGCACCTAGACTATTTAGACGTGAGGATAATTTTATTTTAATTTTAGCTTTCCTTAAAAACATTTATTGCCTGAGGCGAAATCCCTCCCCAGAGCACGAGCTCTCTGATGTGCTGCCAAAAAATGAAACTTTCAATTGAAATCTAACCAGTTGTTTGCTGCTGGCAAATCATTGATCTTTGCAGTTCCTTTTAATGTGTTATACATTAGGTTTCATAATATGTAGAAAAATACAGTTAGTCTCATAAATCTCTGTTGATGTGCCATATTGTTACTTATCTTCGAGTCCTGCTCCTTGTGTGTACCATGATACAATCTATCTGTCTTATTGTTGGAAAATCACTAAACCAGCACAAATTCAAAAAGCTGGTAGAGCATTAAAGATACATTTTAAAGGGCCACAAATACGAAAATTTGAAGACTCTGTTGAAATCTGTTATACATAGAAACTTTTTGTAAGCTAAGACAAAGGGAAATAATCTGTCATCCTCATTAAAGTATAAACTATTTAAAGGAAATGTGTCATTAGAAAACTAACTATTGTTTAAATCATGGTTTATAATAAAGACCTTTTGGTTTTTTTTTTTTTTTTTTTTTTACTTTTTCTTCTTCAGCCTGCATATGCTTCCTATGCACATCAGGCTGATCTATGTGGTCATTTCATGGGCTGTCTGTAACTCCTCCCGTCACCACACTGGGCACGCATCTGTAGCTTCATTATGTAACAGAAAGCAGGGTCTTATAAAGCTGTAAGCAGCTTTTGGAAGAGAAAACACTACATTCAGTATATCTATGGAGAGCACTATATGGGGGTATTATATCAGAGAGTACTATATGGGAGTATTATATATACAGAGCACAACATTGGGCATTATGTCTAATACGGGGGCTATAACATATACTCGGGGCTATAACATATACTGGGGGTACTATATCTTCTGGTGACACTGCAGGGGCATTATGGACGATGATGAATTCCAGGTATATTCTGCTATCACTTCACAGCCAGCTTCCAGTACAGTCAGTATGAGGGCGGATGCTGAGTAGCTGTTCAGGGAGGTTGCGCTGTGTAACACTGTAGAAAAGGGAGGAGGAAGTATAGCTGTTCACGTGCATGTGAAAAAAATGTCAGTGAAGAGAGGGTGTGGCCAGAGAACCTGAACTGAAAAGAGAAGTGCTTAAAAACCAGGTACCAGCATTGCTGGGTGTATAAAAAATGAAGCTGAATCCAAAAAAACAAATAAGCACAATTTTATTTTCTGCTGCATTTTAATCAGATATGTATGTAATAATTTGTCTGCACAAAGGTTTCCATAGCCTTTAAACAGTATTACAAAATAATTGTTGGTGATGTTATGTTTAATTTTCCATGTCAACATTTATATTACATATATAGCACAAAAAGCCTGCACGGCTACTAACCACAATTTAACCCAGATCACTAAATTGATACTATTAAAATATAGCTTTTATTACTTCTAAATATAAAATAGTGAGCCAAAGAAACAAGGAATTAAAATTAACTGCCACCTACATACTGTAAACTGTGTTAGATTATCCTGAACACTTGATCTGTAGAAATACAGGTGTGCACTATCCCTGTCGCTACCTATTAGTACTAGACGTGATTACGTCTATACCTCTCTAAGTACTAATAGGTAGCGACAGGGATAGTAATAGCAGGCCCTCACCCCTAATATTTTACACGGTCAGATCAGCAGCAGGCACTCGCCTGAATGTTTTACACGGTCAGCTCAGCAGCAGTCACTCGCCCCTAAGGTTTTAGATGGTCACATCAGCAGCAGACCCTCACCCCAAATTTTTTTGAGTGTCAGCAGCACTAAACGTCAACTTGTCAGGATGAGGACCAGAGTGAAGAAGTAACATAGTAACATAGTAACATAGTTTATAAGGCCGAAAAAATACATCTGTCCATCCAGTTTGGCCTGTTATCCTGCAAGTTGATCCAGAGGAAGGCAAAAAACCCCTGTGAGGTAGAAGCCAATATTCCTCACTTTAAGGGAAAAAATTCCTTCCCGAAGAGGAAGAGGAAGTAGTGGATGATGAAATCACTGGCCCAACATGGGAAGGAGGCAAGCTGAGCGAGGACAGCAGTACAGAGGGGGAGGGATGCGCAGCACCGCAACAGGCTTTAAAAGGCGGTGGGGTGGCAAAAGGGAGAAGGCAGGCCACACCAACAAGTGTGGACGATAAAAGAATTGTCATTTGCAACCTGTGCCGTACCAAAATGAGCAGGGGCATGAACAGTAGCAACCTGACCACCACCAGCATGATCTTCATGGCAGCAAAGCACCCTAATAGGTGGGCCAAACGCCTGGATACACAATCGGTGTCTGTGGGTCACACCACTGCCTCCTCTTCCCTGTGTTACGTGCTAGCCATGACGCAGGCCCAGATGCCTCCCCCCTGCACCTGGACCCTCGCAAGCACCATCAGCGAGCACATCCACTTCTGTGTCCCAGCGCAGCGTACAGATGTCCATACCCCAGGCCTTTGAACGAAAGTGCAAATACCCAGCCACCCACCCACAGGCCATAGCACTAAATGCACACCTTTACAAATTGCTGGCGCTGAAAATGTTGCTTGTGGACACTGAGGCTTTTCGCAGTCTGATGGCGGCGGCTGTGCCTCGTTATGCAGTACCTAGCCACCACTATTTTTGCTGGTGTGCCCTCACCAGCATGCGTCCCGTAACAAAACCCGTGCCCTGACCAATGCAGTTACTGGGAAGGTCCACTTAACGACTGACACATGGACAAGTGCTTCTGGCCAGGGACGCTACATTTCCCAGACGGCACACTGGGTGAATGTTGTGGAGGCTGGGAGCGAGTCGTACCCTGGGATGGCACAGGTATTACTGGCAGAAGGGATTGCGGGCCCTACTTCCATCAGGATTTCCGCCACCACCTACATTAGCGGCTGCAACCCCTCCTTCTCCTCCACCACTTTCATCTAGGAATTCTCATCTTGCAGCACCAGTCAGACTTCAGTCAGTAGCTGGAAGCAGTTTAGCACAGCAGTTGGGGAGGCGGCAACAGGCTGTGCTGAAACTTATTTGCTTAGGTGACAAAAAACACACCGCCACAGAGCTGTGGCAGGGTATAAGGGATCGGGCTGAGCTGTGGCTCTCACCACTCAACCTACAACCAGGCGTGGTTATGTCTCATAATGGCCGCAACTTGGTGGCGGCTTTGGACCTCAGCAAGATCACACACATACTGTCACGCTCAGGTGTGGGGGGGAAACCGCATAGAGCGTAGGAGGGAAAGAAGATTAGGCCTGGAAACTAAGGAAGGTAGATGGACACCTCCTAAAGGAAACCATGACTCTAATCCTGATTGACTACCAGTATGAACAGGCCTCAAAGGTAGGCGAGTTCATACATAGGACAGGAACCTAAACCAATCTGACCCTATAGGACCCTGGAACTAATGACAGGAATGAGTATACCTGTTCCTCCAACAAGAAGGACGAACAGGAGTCTCCCTCAGGCCAAACAACTGCTTCAACTTAATGGTTCAGCGGTTTCTCAAAACTACACTTTTTTGCCTGCGCTGCTGGTGAAGGTGCACATTTCCGAAAGTCACCTACAGCTTCCGCCGGTCTGGCAACGCTGCAGCAGCGCTTACACTTGCCAGCTCACTGACTGCTGTGCGACCTGAGCATGCGCTGGAACTCTACCTGCTCACAATAAAGGTGGACAGCGCTGCATGTGGAAAAGGTTCTGATAAGCGGCCTAGTGTCACAAATAGGAGGGAAAAGTTTTGTAAAATGGTAAAGGAGTACCTAGCTGACAATGTCAACGTCCTCAGCGATCCTTGCCTTATAATTAGAGATGAGCGAGTAGTGTTCGATCGAGCCGGTATTCGATCGAATACTACGCTATTCGGCATACTCGATTTCAATCGAGTATAACGGCGATGGCGCACTTAGAATTCGTTTCCCCTCCCACCTTCCCTGGCGCTCTTTTTCCACCAATCAACATGCAGGGGGGGTATGACAGGCACGCTGAGCACGCTGGCAGCGCGAAAACAGCGTCTACATGGATTGGCTGGAAAAACCATGTGACCTCGAATATTAAAAACTCAGCTCTTCCTGCTCGTACGCATATGCTGCGTGAACTTAGTCAGGGACAGAGGCTGGAGAAGGGACAGACAGGTTTTAGCAGTTGGACAGGCAGGAGCGTGATTAAAAGCCCTTATCAGGGCTACTATAGTGCACTACAGTGATAGCTTTACTACAAGATACACTTTACAGAGAACGGCTGCCGTATTCAGGGATAGCTGCTGGAGTAGGGACAGAGAGAGGCATTAGTGGTGTATTAGGTGCTCTGCTACATACCAAACTATATTTGGCACTACTGTTCAGCGTTCTTTTTGGCTGAAAAACCCTGTTATATAACTAGTGTGTATATGCACCATCTGATCTGGCAGTATACGGCTGTGAATTTTATTTTATTTTTTTAAATACAGTTTATTTGGCTCTAGTGTTCTGGGTTCTGTGTGCCTGCAATACCCTTTTTGTAAACCAGGTGTAAATACCCACCGTCTGTACAGTTAGTACACGGCTGTGTACCTTGAAATATACAATATCTAGGCCTTTTAATTGGCCACTATACTGTGCGTTCTCTTGCTAAATTATTTCACATACCTGGTGTAAATACCCACCGTCTGTTCAGTTAGTACACGGCTGTGTACCTTGAAATATACAATATCTAGGCCTTTTAATTGGCCACTGTACTGTGCGTTCTCTTGCTAAATTATTTCACATACCTGGTATAAATACCCACCGTCTGTTCAGTTAGTACACGGCTGTGTACCTTGAAATATACAATATCTAGGCCTTTTAATTGGCCACTGTACTGTGCGTTCTCTTGCTAAATTATTTCACATACCTGGTGTAAATACCCACCGTCTGTTCAGTTAGTACACGGCTGTGTACCTTGAAATATACAATATCTAGGCCTTTTAATTGGCCACTGTACTGTGCGTTCTCTTGCTAAATTATTTCACATACCTGGTGTAAATACCCACCGTCTGTTCAGTTAGTACACGGCAGTGTACCTTGAAATATACAATATCTAGGCCATTTAATTGGCCACTGTACTGTGCGTTCTCTTGCTAAATTATTTCACATACCTGGTGTAAATACCCACCGTCTGTTCAGTTAGTACACGGCTGTGTACCTTGAAATATACAATATCTAGGCCTTTTAATTGGCCACTGTACTGTGCGTTCTCTTGCTAAATTATTTCACATACCTGGTATAAATACCCACCGTCTGTTCAGTTAGTACACGGCTGTGTACCTTGAAATATACAATATCTAGGCCTTTTAATTGGCCACTGTACTGTGCGTTCTCTTGCTAAATTATTTCACATACCTGGTGTAAATACCCACCGTCTGTTCAGTTAGTACACGGCTGTGTACCTTGAAATATACAATATCTAGGCCTTTTAATTGGCCACTGTACTGTGCGTTCTCTTGCTAAATTATTTCACATACCTGGTGTAAATACCCACTGTCTGTTCAGTTAGTACACGGCTGTGTACCTTGAAATATACAATATCTAGGCCATTTAATTGGCCACTGTACTGTGCGTTCTCTTGCTAAATTATTTCACATACCTGGTGTAAATACCCACCGTCTGTACAGTTAGTACACGGCTGTGTACCTTGAAATATACAATATCTAGGCCTTTTAATTTGCCACTATACTGTGCGTTCTCTTGCTAAATTATTTCACATACCTGGTGTAAATACCCACCGTCTGTACAGTTAGTACACGGCAGTGTACCTTGAAATATACAATATCTAGGCCTTTTAATTTGCCACTATACTGTGCGTTCTCTTGCTAAATTATTTCACATACCTGGTGTAAATACCCACCGTCTGTTCAGTTAGTACACGGCTGTGTACCTTGAAATATACAATATCTAGGCCTTTTAATTGGCCACTGTACTGTGCGTTCTCTTGCTAAATTATTTCACATACCTGGTGTAAATACCCACCGTCTGTTCAGTTAGTACACGGCTGTGTACCTTGAAATATACAATATCTAGGCCTTTTAATTGGCCACTGTACTGTGCGTTCTCTTGCTAAATTATTTCACATACCTGGTGTAAATACCCACCGTCTGTTCAGTTAGTACACGGCTGTGTACCTTGAAATATACAATATCTAGGCCATTTAATTGGCCACTGTACTGTGTGTTCTCTTGCTAAATTATTTCACATACCTGGTGTAAATACCCACCGTCTGTACAGTTAGTACACGGCAGTGTACCTTGAAATATACAATATCTAGGCCTTTTAATTGGCCACTATACTGTGCGTTCTCTTGCTAAATTATTTCACATACCTGGTGTAAATACCCACCGTCTGTTCAGTTAGTACACGGCTGTGTACCTTGAAATATACAATATCTAGGCCTTTTAATTGGCCACTGTACTGTGCGTTCTCTTGCTAAATTATTTCACATACCTGGTGTAAATACCCACCGTCTGTTCAGTTAGTACACGGCTGTGTACCTTGAAATATACAATATCTAGGCCATTTAATTGGCCACTGTACTGTGCGTTCTCTTGCTAAATTATTTCACATACCTGGTGTAAATACCCACCGTCTGTACAGTTAGTACACGGCAGTGTACCTTGAAATATACAATATCTAGGCCTTTTAATTGGCCACTATACTGTGCGTTCTCTTGCTAAATTATTTCACATACCTGGTGTAAATACCCACCGTCTGTTCAGTTAGTACACGGCTGTGTACCTTGAAATATACAATATCTAGGCCTTTTAATTGGCCACTGTACTGTGCGTTCTCTTGCTAAATTATTTCACATACCTGGTGTAAATACCCACTGTCTGTTCAGTTAGTACACGGCTGTGTACCTTGAAATATACAATATCTAGGCCATTTAATTGGCCACTGTACTGTGCGTTCTCTTGCTAAATTATTTCACATACCTGGTGTAAATACCCACCGTCTGTACAGTTAGTACACGGCTGTGTACCTTGAAATATACAATATCTAGGCCTTTTAATTTGCCACTATACTGTGCGTTCTCTTGCTAAATTATTTCACATACCTGGTGTAAATACCCACCGTCTGTACAGTTAGTACACGGCAGTGTACCTTGAAATATACAATATCTAGGCCTTTTAATTTGCCACTATACTGTGCGTTCTCTTGCTAAATTATTTCACATACCTGGTGTAAATACCCACCGTCTGTTCAGTTAGTACACGGCTGTGTACCTTGAAATATACAATATCTAGGCCTTTTAATTGGCCACTGTACTGTGCGTTCTCTTGCTAAATTATTTCACATACCTGGTGTAAATACCCACCGTCTGTTCAGTTAGTACACGGCTGTGTACCTTGAAATATACAATATCTAGGCCTTTTAATTGGCCACTGTACTGTGCGTTCTCTTGCTAAATTATTTCACATACCTGGTGTAAATACCCACCGTCTGTTCAGTTAGTACACGGCTGTGTACCTTGAAATATACAATATCTAGGCCATTTAATTGGCCACTGTACTGTGTGTTCTCTTGCTAAATTATTTCACATACCTGGTGTAAATACCCACCGTCTGTACAGTTAGTACACGGCAGTGTACCTTGAAATATACAATATCTAGGCCTTTTAATTGGCCACTATACTGTGCGTTCTCTTGCTAAATTATTTCACATACCTGGTGTAAATACCCACCGTCTGTTCAGTTAGTACACGGCTGTGTACCTTGAAATATACAATATCTAGGCCTTTTAATTGGCCACTGTACTGTGCGTTCTCTTGCTAAATTATTTCACATACCTGGTGTAAATACCCACCGTCTGTTCAGTTAGTACACGGCTGTGTACCTTGAAATATACAATATCTAGGCCATTTAATTGGCCACTGTACTGTGCGTTCTCTTGCTAAATTATTTCACATACCTGGTGTAAATACCCACCGTCTGTACAGTTAGTACACGGCAGTGTACCTTGAAATATACAATATCTAGGCCTTTTAATTGGCCACTATACTGTTGCGTTCTCTTGCTAAATTATTTCACATACCTGGTGTAAATACCCACCGTCTGTTTCAGTTAGTACACGGCTGTGTACCTTGAAATATACAATATCTAGGCCATTTAATTGGCCACTGTACTGTGCGTTCTCTTGCTAAATTATTTCACATACCTGGTGTAAATACCCACCGTCTGTACAGTTAGTACACGGCTGTGTACCTTGAAATATACAATATCTAGGCCATTTAATTGGCCACTGTACTGTGCGTTC
>ONZH01011720.1:0-31391 GCA_900303285.1 Rhinella marina | reverse complement strand
TGAAGTCTGCCATGTGCTCCAGAGTCCCAACACGCAAGAATTCCCTCTCCTCACTGGCCTGACTCTCCATTTCCTCCTCCTCCTCCTCTTCAGCCCATACACGCTCAAGAGTTAAGAAGGACTGAGCACTGGTACTTTCTTCTGTCTCGCAGACATTCACCTCCTCTTCCTCCTCATCCTCATCCCCCTCCTCCGATACGCGCTGAGAAACAGACCGGAAGTTGCTCTGGCTATCAAGCGACGTATCTTCCTCCACCGTCTCTTGTGACAAGAGCAAAGCATCCGACTTCATGCTGAGCAGTGAGTTTTTCAACAGGCAAAACAGCGGGATGGTGAGGCTGATAATGGCGGCATCGCCGCTGACCATCTGTGTTGACTCTTTAAAGTTGCTCAACACCTGGCAGATATCAGACATCCACGTCCACTCCTCATTGTAGACTTGAGGAATCTGACTGACCTGACTACCAGTTCTGGTGGAAGTTGACATCTGGCAGTCTACAATCGCTCTGCGCTGCTGGTAAACTCTGGATAACATGTTTAATGTCGAATTCCATCTCGTGGGCATGTCGCACAACAGTCGGTGAGCGGGTAGTTGTAGGCGGTGCTGCGCTGCCCTGAGAGTGGCAGCATCTGTGGTCGACTTGCGGAAATGCGCACAGATGCGGTGCACCTTGGTAAGCAAATCAGACAGTTTGGGGTATGTCTTGAGGAACCGCTGAACTATTAAATTGAACACGTGGGCC
Source organism: Rhinella marina (assembly GCA_900303285.1). NCBI lineage: Eukaryota > Metazoa > Chordata > Amphibia > Anura > Bufonidae > Rhinella > Rhinella marina. The sequence goes on along the minus strand of ONZH01011720.1, from coordinate 30,648 downwards.
AGGCATGGCACATGTGTCAGTCTGCTGAGTTGCAGAGCCGCCACTAGGTTACACCCGTTGTCACACACAACCATGCCTGGCTTGAGGTTCAGCGGTGCCAGCCACACATCGGTCTGCGCCGTGATGCCCTGTAACAGCTCTTGGGCGGTGTGCCTTTTGTCCCCTAAGCTCAGCAGCTTGAGCACCACCTGCTGGCGCTTACCCACGGCACTGCTGCTGCGCCTAGAGCTACCGACTGAAGGCGCCGTGCCCACGGATGGTAATTCGGTGGAGGAGGAGGAGGAGGAGGGGTCGGAGGAGGAGGCATAGTACGTCTGAGAGACCGTGACCGAGGTAGGCCCCGCAATCCTCGGTGTGGGCAGTACATGAGCAGACCCAGGGTCAGTCTCGGTCCCAGCCTCCACCAAGTTAACCCAATGTGCCGTCAGTGAGATATAGTGTCCCTGCCCGGCAGCACTTGTCCACATGTCCATGGTTAGGTGGACCTTCTCAGAAACAGCGTTGGTCAGGGCACGGATGATGTTCTGTGACACGTGCTGGTGTAGGGCTGGGACGGCACATCGGGAAAAATAGTGGCGGCTGGGGACCGAATACCGAGGGGCAGCCACCGCCATGAGATTGCGAAAGGCCTCGGTCTCTACCAGCCTATAGGGCAGCATCTCATGGCTCAGCAATTTGGAGATGTGGACGTTGAGGGCTTGGGCATGTGGGTGGGTGGAACTGTATTTTCTCTTGCGCTCCAGCGTCTGCTGTAAAGACAGCTGAACGCTGCGCTGGTACACATTGGTGGACACTGTGGAGGATCGTGGAGGCGAAGGGGTGGTTTTCCAGCGGGAGGCGCTCATGCCGGGGTCCTGGGCAGGGGGTTGACTAGCAGAGGCAGCGATTGACACAGGGGAAGGAGCAGTGGTGTGACCCGCAGGAGGTGGTGAACAGCCTTGGTTCCATTGAGTGGGGTGTTTAGCACTCATATGCCTGCGCATGCTGGTGGTGGTTAGGCAAGTAGTGGTGGCACCCCTGCTGATCCTGGTGTGGCACAGGTTGCACACCACAGTCCGTCGGTCATCCTCACTTTCTTTAAAGAACCTTCAGACTTGCGAACATCTAGGCCTCGCCACGGGAGCTTCACTACGTGAAACAGTTGCTGCTGATGCACCAGCTCTGGCCCTGCTTCTCCCTCTGGCCACACCACTGCCTCTTACAACCTGTTCTGGTGCACCACTCGCCTCCACCTCAGAAGCACTGTCTTCACTCGGCTTATCAACCCAGCTTGGGTCAGTCACCTCGTCATCCTCTGATTCCTCAGTCTGCTCCCCCCTCGGACTTCCTGCCCTGACAACAACTTCACCACTGTCTGACAACCGTGTCTCCTCATCGTCCGACACCTCTTTACAAACTTCTTCCACTAACTCAACATTGTCATCATCATCATCACCCACAGACTGCGACAGTTGGAAAACTTGGGCATCGGGAACGAGGTCAGCAGCAACCTGAGAAGTGGTTTGTGACTCTGGGAAGGGTCCAGAAAACAGTTCCTGAGAGTATGCCGGATCACATTCCAAATTTTCCTGGGAGGGGGCAGACTGGGGGGAAGGAGGTTGAGGTGGAAGAGCCATAGCAGTGCTCCCTTGGGTAACGTGGGTGGACTGCGTGGAAGACTGACTGGTGGACAAATTATTTGAAGCATTGTCCACGACATCAGCTGTTCGCACTGTTGTGGTTTCAACAGTCCTCTACCACGTGTCCCTGTACGTTGAGACATGAAGCTAGGGAGTGTAGCTCTGCGGCGTTCCCCTGCTCCCTCATCAGCAGGTACTGTCTCACCCTGCCCAGGACCACGGCCTCTGCCCCCTGCAGTAATTGAATGCCCACGCCCACGCCCTCGTCCTCGACCCTTAGCCCTGGGGTTCAACATTTTCTGTATATAAGTGTATTATATAAAAAAATAAAAATAAATGGGCCTGCTGTACTGAAACCCACAAACTTGTTCAGTCTGAACAAGTAAATATATAGGTGGATAAGTTAGATCAAAATTACGTATGTTATTACGTACCGTGCAGTATGGAGCAATTACACGGAAACTATTAGATTAGGCAGACTTGGTCTGCTTAGTTGCAATCCAGACAAATGTCGCACAGAGATTTTTCTAATGTAGCTGTATAAGTAAGAGCAAAAGACCTTTTTTAATTAAGTGACGTACAGAATGAGTCACCTGGACAGAAAATACGGATTGTGTTGAGTGGACAGCTGAACTGTGACACACAGAATGGTTCCACACAGCTGTGTCAAATGGATTTGTATCACTGAGATAAAACAACAAAAAAACTATTTTTTTATATATATGTTTTTTTTATATATATATTTTTATATATTTTTTTTTTTTTTTTAACGTGACGTGCAGAAACTATCAGAAAGCAAACTCAGCCCCTGCTGACAGTGGCTATTTTGACTGCAACCCAGAAAAATGTCGCACAGAGATTTTTGGAATCTAGCTGTATAAGTGAGAGCAAAAGACCTTTTTTAATTAAGTGACTTACAGAATGTGTCACCTTGACAGAAAATACGGATTGTGTTGAGTGGAAAGCTGAACTGTGACACACAGAATGGTTTCACGCAGCTGTGTGAAATGGGTTTGTATCACTGAGATAAAACAACAAAAAAACAATTTTTTTTTTTATATTTTGTTTTTTTGGAACGTGACGTGCAGAAACTATTAGACAACAAACTTAGCCCCTGCTGACGGTGGCTATTTTGACTGCAACCCAGGCAAATGTCGCACAGAGATTTTTGGAATCTAGCTGTATAAGTGAGAGCAAAATACCTTTTTTAATTAAGTGACGTACAGAATGTGTCACCTGGACAGAAAATATGGATTGTGTTGAGTGGACAGCTGAACTGTGACACACAGAATGGTTCCACGCAGCTGTGTGAAATGGATTTGTATCACTGAGATAAAACAACAAAAAAACTATTTTTTTATATATTTTTTAATATATATTTTTTTATATTTTGTTTTTTTGGAACGTGACGTGCAGAAACTATCAGACAGCAAACTCAGCCCCTGCTGACGGTGGCTATTTTGACTGCAACCCAGGCAAATGTCGCACAGAGATTTTTGGAATCTAGCTGTATAAGTGAGAGCAAAAGACCTTTTTTAATTAAGTGACGTACAGAATATGTCACCTGGACAGAAAATACGGATTGTGTTGAGTGGACAGCTAAACTGTGACACACAGAATGGTTCCACGCAGCTGTGTGAAATGCATTTGTATCACTGAGATAAAACAACAAAAAAACTATTTTTTTATATATATTTTTTTTATATATTTTTTTTATATTTTGTTTTTTTGGAACGTGACGTGCAGAAACTATCAGACAGCAAACTCAGCCCCTGCTGACAGTGGCTATTTTGACTGCAACCCAGGCAAATGTCGCACACAGATTTTTGGATTCTAGCTGTATAAGTGAGAGCAAAAGACCTTTTTTAATTGAGTGACGTACAGAATGTGTCACCTGGACAGAAAATACGGATTGTGTTGAGTGGACAGCTGAACTATGACACACAGAATGGTTCCACGCAGCTGTGTGAAATGGATTTGTATCACTGAGATAAAACAACAAAAAACTATTTTTTAATATATATATATATATATATATTTTTTTTTTTATATATTTTTTTTTATATTTTGTTTTTTTGGAACTTGACGTGCAGAAACTATCAGACAGCAAACTCAGCCCCTGCTGACGGTGGCTATTTTGACTGCAACCCAGACAAATGTCGCACAGAGATTTTTGGAATCTAACTGTATAAGTGAGAGCAAAAGACCTTTTTTAATTAAGTGTCGTACAGAATGTGTCACCTGGACAGAAAAATACGGATTGTGTTGAGTGGACAGCTGAACTGTGACACACAGAATGGTTCCACGCAGCTGTGTGAAATGGATTTGTATCACTGAGATAAAACAACATAAAACTATTGTTTTATATATATTTTTTTTAATATATTTTTTTTATATTTTGTTTTTTTGGAACGTGACGTGCAGAAACTATCAGACAGCAAACTCAGCCCCTGCTGACGGTGGCTATTTTGACTGCAACCCAGGCAAATGTCGCACAGAGATTTTTGGAATCTAGCTGTATCAGTGAAAATACGGATTGTAGTGAGTGGACAGCTGAACTGTGACACACAGAATGGTTCCATACTGCTGTATGAAATGGATTTGTATCACTGAGATATAACAATAAAAAAAGGGTTATATTTGGCTATAGCTGCACTACTAGTGCCAGCCAGCCAGCCAAGCCAGGAGACCAAAAAAAAATGTCTTGTAGCCCTTAGAGATCACTCCTGCCTAACAAAGAACTAAATGCAGGCCCTAACACTCTCCCTGAAACGCAGCAGCTCTATCCCTAACGACATCCACACAGCATCTGAGCCGAGCACCGCGGGCAGTCACTAGTATATTCCAGGGTCACCTAATCAGGCCAGCCAACCACTGCTATCGACATGTAAAGGCCCCACGTGATGCTGGGTGTACCGCAGAGTCTCCTGGCTTGTGATTGGCTGAGTTTATAGGCGCCAAAAATGCACAATGCGGAAGTTGCCATTTCCTCGAGCATGGCGAGATACTCGTCCAAGCAGCGAGCACTTACGAGTACCCTAATACTCGAACGAGCACCAATCTCAGACGAGTATGCTCGCTCATCTCTATTTATCACATGATTAATGTAAAAATGGAAGATCAGATATAATCTAGGTGTTATAGCAGTGGATATGGAACTGACTTTGGGCTACTCCTATGTACTTCATGCTCGCTCATCTCTAATTATTACCAAAGCATTTGTGATTGCAATCATTTTCTGGAAGAAATTGAGTATTATTTGACAGAATTGCAGGGGTGCCAATACTTTTGGCCAGCACTGTAACTGAATAGAGAGACATGCAGAATTTTTCTCTCTGGTCAGCTGTGCATATAGAATCTGTAGACAAGTGTATACTGCTGTTTCAGGTTTGCTAGGTCTCATTAGTGCAAGTTCAGTGGAAAATGGCTTAAAGGAGTATAAATTATTAAGGGATTATCAAAATTTGTCAAAAGGGAGTAGTTGTCCACAGTAAGTAATCCAATTCTACTTTTATTTACAAAAGGGCTTCTGAAAAATAAGATGTAGAATGTGATTCATAGGAGCAACTGCTCCACATTTCCTTTGACGCAGTTTTGATAAACCTCATTAAATATGTATCCATTTTATTTTTGACTGTTTCCTTGGCAATACTATTAATAAATCCATTTATGATGGAAATGACCACATTTCAAAGTAATGCAATTTCTATAATAAAAGTAACTAAAATATGTCATACAGTATTGCCAAAGTTGATTATTCTCTGCATCAATTTGGAATGTTGCCTTTCATGTTTAGACATATGAGAAATAGTTTAATATAGTAAAAGAGGTTGTCCTACGAAAAATATTCTACAGTTTTCAAACCAGCACCTGGATCTGAATACTTTCTTAATTGCATGTAATTAAAAAAAATTGCATAGCCACTGAGTTATTCAATAAAATGTATCTGTATAGCGCTACCTGCTGTTTGTTTTTTCTTATTTCTTTGTCCTGCTCACTGAGAAGGCCGTACATGCTCCTGAGCTGTGATAGGAATAGAATGGACACATCTCCTGAGCTGCAGCAGAGAAGACACTCTGCCTGAGCTGCCAGCTCAATATAAATCTAGCAGAGAAATGAATGGGGTGATCTCTGGATCCATGTGAGGTACATGGCTGGCTCTAGCTTTGTTAGAAAGAGATTGCCATGGGTTATATGATCTCTGATTTTGCTTTTTACATTAGTCATGGGATAACTCCTTTAAATTTGATGTATAGTATGGTACAGATCTTAAAGAGGTCAACATCTATATAGAGGTCAACCACCTGTGTGATGTGATGGAAAATAGATTTGGTTAGTAAGAATGAAACAAACTGAAATCATAGTCCCTTTATATTTACATAGCGGATATATAAAAATTGGATCCTTAGGGCTCAAACCGAGGTCACATTACAGTATTGTTTTGTAAAGAAGCGTGACATGGACTAATATGTATACACTACTGACAAAAAGTTAGGGATATTTGGCTTTCAGATGAAATTTGTGGAAAACGTAAAAAGTTTAGACTGCAATGATGTTATATAATGAAAGTAGGGCATTTAAGTAAAAGCATGCAATGGTAATTTCCTCATCTCAAACAATGTATTGAAACAAAAGCCAACAACATTGGTGGGTATAACCCAACAAAAAATGTCAATGTCATCTTGTCATGTGGCCTTGAGCCATTTCTGCTTAGTATGAATTCATCAGTGAACAGCACTGAGGCTCACTGGTCCCTTGTCCAGACCATAGATGGTCCCTGGCCCATCCAAGATAATGACGCTGGTGCCTGGTACTGTGTTCAGGTATCCTTTCAGGTTGTCTAGCACGCAGACCACACTGATGTAAATGGTTTTGAATGGTCTGACATGACACTTGGGTGCCTTTCACCTCCATTAAATGGGCCTGGAGTTGTGTGGCATTTATCATCCAGTTCCACAGGGCACTGTTCACAATGAAGCAGTCATCAGTGTGGGATGTGACCAAAGGATGTCCACTTCTATGCCTTTCTGTGACTCTTCCAGTCTCTCTGTATCTCTGTTGAAACCTGCTGATGACACTCTGTGACACTCTAAGCTCAGTGCCCACTTCCATCTGGAAACATCCTGCTTGAAGCCTTGCAATGGCGAGGTACTGTTGTTCAATTGTCATCTTGGTCTCATTATGTCAAAAAGTGAACAGCATGATGAGGAGGACTGTTTAAATACCAATTCTAATTGAACCAGGAAATTTATTGGGCAAACTTACGTTTTAGTATAGATTTTCCATCATTTTGAATTTTGGTCATTGTCATTCCTGAATGGATTTAATAATATCATTGCTAGGGAAGCTATCATATTCAGCTATATACATATTTACAGAGCCTCATCCAAACTGCAAAGGAAAAGGAGGGCACTTGCTCCTATAAATCAATTAGATTATCATATTTTTCAGAAGCCCTTTGGAAAATTAAAAGCCAATTATACCATATTTTTCACACTATAAGACACACCTGCCCATGCGACGACCGAACCACAGTGGTGGTGAGCCGATGGGTATAATGTACTCACAATTTGTAGATGTTGCTCCCTGGGCCAATGTACAAGTGAGTAGAAGGTGACACCAACTCCTTCGGGGCACTCTCTGGTTCCAGGGGCTTTGCTAGGTGTTGGTTCGAGGTGCCCTTGATGGTGGAAGATTAGGGTGTCAGTTGGCAGGTTCCCTGAGATATTCGTGACGCCAACACCTTGTGGTGCAAGTAGGCCTGTAAATAAATTGGTCCACAGTCCCCGGAGGGGTAGATGTGGATAGAAAACAACTTGAGCTCCTAGTCGTTTGGTAGTGTTCAGGTGCTTCTGAGCTCCTCCTGATCACTGGTGCTTGTGGAGTCCATAAACTAAATATAGCTGTTACCTCCACTAGACTGACTCTATATCCTGGTTGCACTGGTCTATTTGAAGTAGCTATGAAGTTGTAGGCCACAAATCCCTTAGCTTGGCCAGAGCCAAGGGCTGACAGGGCAGCTACTTGGTGAACTATCATACCCTCACTCCTCCTTTCAACTCACTGAACTCTGAACTAAACTGAACTACTCTCAACTGGTTCTGACCTGTTGCATACACATATATATATATATATATATATATATATATATAATGTAACAGCACCACCTAGTGGCATAAAATAGATATGCAGCCAACAGCCTGTTAAAGGTACTTGCAGCATTTAAAGACATATGCATAATACAAATGACATGGCATAGACAGACAGTTTGAAGTGTCCACTTTCACGCAATAAGTGGGACACTGCACCCATAAGATACACCTAGTGTCACGACAGGGAAACAAAGGATAGTGTGCCCTGTCTGAACCCCACCTCTTTCCCTGCCTACTTACAGTAGATGCCCTAGGCGGCAAAACCGTAACTTGGAGACAGTCCCTATGCTGAGTACGTGCACAGGGAAGGGAAGGGAACACAGGGAAAGACGAACACAGACAGAACAAACACAATAGCAGAATAGTCAGCAAGCCAAGTCAAGAACAGGAGGTCACGTCAAATACCGAGGGGAATCACAAAAAGCGTAGTCTAAGTCCGAAGCCAAAATCCAATATACCAATAATCAACAGCAAGGTCCAACACACAGCACTGATCTCAGAAGACTAATCACAGGCATCTGAGTGAGGCAGTTGCCATCTTTAAATAGCCCGCCCAGGATCATGTGATGTGGCCAGCATCACATGACCTGAGGCGGAGCAAGCTGTCCAAACAATATGTAAAGTAGCCATGTGGTGTGATCAGCACCACATGGCTAAACCCAAACAGAGAATTAACTCATGAAGTGCTGGCTGACAAGACCAGCACTTCAATTCCCTATTGCTCGTCTCTAGGGGGGCGGAGAGGTCCGGCGATGTCGTGCAGAGGGAGCGCGACGCCGACCTCGCGTGACAGTACCCCCCCCCTTCACGAGGGGCCACCGGACCCTTACCAGCGGGAGCAGGCTTATCGGGATGCTGCAGATGGAACTTTCGGATGAGCGAGTCTGCATGCATCCTGGTCAACGGTACCCAAGACCTGTCCTCAGGACCGAACCCCTTCCAATGTACGAGGTACTGGAAGGAATTCCGGACCCTTCTCACATCCACAATTCTGGCAATCTCATGCTCCATTTGTCCTGCTACCTCAACCGGAGGAGGAGACTGTTCCTCAGGACCAACGGGAGCAACATAACGTTTGAGCAAAGACACATGAAAAACATTATGAACACGAAGGGAGTCGGGTAAACATAACCTAAAAGAAACCGGATTGATCACCTTGGTGATCCTGTAAGGACCAATGAAGCGAGGTGCAAACTTGTAGGATGGTACCCTCATGTTGAGATTTTTAGTCGATAACCATACCTTATCCCCAACCTTAAAATTCACACCCTTAGAACGTTTTCTATCAGCCTTAGCTTTTTGAACTCCTTGGGCCTTTTCCAGGTTCGACTGAACCTGTGCCCAAACTGTGCACAGTTCTTGAGAAAAATCATTGACCTCTGGGACAACCGACGCAGATGGGGAACAGGAGCCAAAGCGTGGATGAAAACCCATATTGCAGAAAAACGGCGACATCCCAGAGGATGAATTAACACGATTATTAATTGCAAATTCAGCCAGAGACAGGAATCTGGCCCACACATGCTGGTTATCAGAAACATAACATCTGAGATATTGCTCAACGGATTGGTTAAGACGTTCAGTCTGACCGTTGGTCTCTGGATGAAAGGCTGATGAAAAGGACAAAGAGATACCAATCTTATTACAGAACGCCCTCCAGAACCTAGACACAAACTGTACTCCCCTATCAGAAACGATATTCTCAGGAACACCATGCAGTTTGACAATATTATCAATGAACACGGACGCCAAGACCTTCGCAGAGGGTAATTTACACAAAGGAATAAAATGACACATTTTGCTGAATCTGTCAACCACCACAAATATCACGGTTTTACCCTCAGAGCACGGCAAATCCGTGATAAAGTCCATGGACAGATGTGACCAAGGTCTACTAGGTATGGGTAAAGGATGTAACTCACCCATAGGTCGTGTCTTGGAATTCTTGGACCTGGCACAAGTGTTACACGCAGTTACAAAAGCCTGAACATCTCTGGAGATTGACGGCCACCAATACTGCCTAGAGACCAACTCCTTGGTGGCATTGATGCCAGGATGTCCACACAAAACAGAATTATGGCACTCACCCAGCAGTCGCAACCGCAAATGAGCCGGCACAAACAATTTGTCATTGGGGGTACCAATAGGAGCAAGATGTTGTCCTGCCGAGATTTCAGAAGCGAGGTCAGATGAGGTAGCGGCCACGATGATATCAGCTGGCAGGATGGGCTCAGGAGGGACGTCAGGAGGCTGATACGCCTGGAAACTTCGGGATAAGGCATCGGCCTTAACGTTCTTGCTCCCGGGTCTGAAGGTAACACAAAAATCAAAACGAGTAAAGAACAAAGCCCACCTCGCCTGTCTAGGATTCAATCGCTTAGCCGATTCTAGAAACATTAAATTCTTATGATCCGTGAGGACCGTAATGCGGTGAAATGCCCCTTCTAAAAAATGACGCCATTCCTCAAATGCCCACTTGATTGCAAGTAACTCCCTATTCCCAATATCATAATTCCTCTCGGCAGGAGAGAACTTGCGGGAGAAGAAGGCGCATGGCATAAGATTAGTTAAGGTGGAAGACCCCTGGGACAGTACAGCCCCCACACCATCCTCAGACGCATCCACCTCAACTACAAAAGGCTTACTTTGATCAGGCTGGACCAACACAGGAGCATTAATAAAACACTGCTTTAACCTTTCAAAGGCCTCAATAGCTGCAGGGGGCCAATTGACCAGATCAGCCCCCTTGCGAGTCAAATCCGTAATGGGTTTGGCTACCACAGAAAAATTTTTGACAAATTTACGATAAAAATTAGCAAACCCCAGAAATCGCTGGAGCGCCTTCAAAGAGGAAGGTCGCACCCAATCCACAATGGCCTGTACTTTAACTGGATCCATTTTGAAAGAAAAAGGGGTGAGAATGTATCCCAAAAAGGCCACTTCCTGAACACCAAAGGTACACTTTTCCCCTTTAACGAACAACTTGTTTTCACGCAACACCTCCAGCACTTGCCTGGTGTGAGATACGTGACTCTCCCAGTCTGCAGAAAAAATCAGGATGTCATCAATATAGACAATTACAAATTTCCCAATAAATGGTCTAAAAATGTCATTGACAAAGTTTTGGAAAATTGCCGGAGCGTTACTTAACCCAAAAGGCATTACCAAGTACTCATAATGACCCTCCGGGGTATTAAAAGCAGTTTTCCATTCGTCCCCCTCACGAATCCTGATTAGGTTGTATGCCCCCTTCAAATCCAGCTTGGTGAACCAACAGGCCCCCTGGACCTGATTCAGCAAGTCAGGAATAAGGGGCAACGGGTATCTGTTTTTAACAGTGATTTTATTGAGCTCCCTGTAATCGATACAGGGCCTCAATCCTCCATCCCTTTTACCAACAAAGAAAAAACCTGCCCCCATGGGAGAAACTGAAGGCCGGATGTGACCCTTGGCCAGACTCTCTTTGAGATAATCCCTCATGGACTGACGTTCAGGAGTAGAGAGATTATAAATGCGACCTTTGGGATATTTGGATCCCTCAATAAGGTCGATGGCGCAATCATATTGCCGGTGAGGAGGGAGGAACTCAGTCTCGGACATGGAAAAAACGTCCGAAAAATCGCCGATATACTTGGGCAAGGAAAGAGACTCAGTGGTACCTCCAAACAGCAATACTGATCTACAACATTTGTCACAATTCATTCCCCATTTTTCCAATTCACCTACCGACCAGTTGATCACAGGGTTGTGGTCCTGTAACCATGGCAGACCTAAAACAAGGTCGGCAGGTAAATCCTTTAATACAAGGAAGGAACAAGTCTCGGTATGGGTAATTCCTACAGTTAATACAACCTCAGGAGTACAAAACTCCACTCTCCCATTATTCAATGGAGTGGAATCCAGTGCGATAATTTGAATTACCTCCCTTAAAGGAATTATAGGCACACCCACAGATTGCACAAAATCATAATCAATAAAATTAGCAGCAGAACCTGAATCCACAAATGCTTCACCGGACCTCTTGAATTGGTTATAAGAAATGGAAATAGGTAACAAGATTTTCTTTCTTACCACTGCAGGGGGTACCTTACTTCCAGGAACAGACCTTTTTGAGAGCAGAAGTCTCGGACACTGCTGGAGCCAGTGGTTCATCTCACCGCAGTAAAAACAGGCCCCTCTCAGGCGTCTCTGATCCCTCATAGTAACTCCCAACTGCATAGGCTCCTCCTGGACCTTGATAGGAGACGGGCTCTGAAGAGGAACTTCGGACAACACGGCAACTTGAGGGGCAACAGAACGTTCCTTTTGTCTCTCCCTAAACCGTCGGTCAAGTTTGATAACTAAGGTCATAGTCGCCTCTAAGGTGTCAGGAGTAGGATAACTAACTAGTAAATCCTTCAGATGGTCAGACAGTCCCACCCTAAACTGGCTTCTCAAAGCAGGGTCATTCCATTTAGAGGACACACACCATTTTCTGAACTCAGCACAGTAATCCTCAACTGCACGGTTACCCTGCCGAATGTCTCTGAGCTGAGTTTCAGCTACAGCGGCCAAGTCAGGTTCTTCATATAAAAGACCTAGGGCCCGGAAAAAAGCCTCCACAGACAATAGACAAGGGGAGTCAGGTGGCAATGAGAAAGCCCACTCCTGCGGATCACCTTGCAGCAAGGAAATAATTATTCCTACCCGCTGCTGCTCAGAACCCGAGGAGTGTGAGCGTAAACGGAAATATAATTTACAACTTTCCTTAAAGGAACGGAAAGTCCTTCGGTCCCCAGAAAACCGATCGGGCAATTTTACATGGGGTTCAATATTGGGGTTTGGCATGGAGGGAACGACTGCGGGTGCTGTCCGCAGCTGCTCCTGATGTTGGAGTCTCTCGGCCAAATCCTGGATCATCTGAGCCATGTTACTCATCTGGTCCGTGAGTACTCGCAACGGCTCCATTAGGTACGGCCTGTGATTCTGTCACGACAGGGAAACAAGGGATAGTGTGCCCTGTCTGAACCCCACCTCTTTCCCTGCCTACTTACAGTAGATGCCCTAGGCGGCAAAACCGTAACTTGGAGACAGTCCCTATGCTGAGTACGTGCACAGGGAAGGGAACACAGGGAAAGACGAACACAGACAGAACAAACACAATAGCAGAATAGTCAGCAAGCCAAGTCAAGAACAGGAGGTCACGTCAAATACCGAGGGGAATCACAAAAAGCGTAGTCTAAGTCCGAAGCCAAAATCCAATATACCAATAATCAACAGCAAGGTCCAACACACAGCACTGATCTCAGAAGACTAATCACAGGCATCTGAGTGAGGCAGTTGCCATCTTTAAATAGCCCGCCCAGGATCATGTGATGTGGCCAGCATCACATGACCTGAGGCGGAGCAAGCTGTCCAAACAATATGTAAAGTAGCCATGTGGTGTGATCGGCACCACATGGCTAAACCCAAACAGAGAATTAACTCATGAAGTGCTGGCTGACAAGACCAGCACTTCAATTCCCTATTGCTCGTCTCTAGGGGGGTGGAGAGGTCCGGCGATGTCGTGCAGAGGGAGCGCGATGCCGACCTCGCGTGACACCTAGGTTTTAGAGGAGGAGAATAAGGTATTTTTCATCAGACCTCAGACACCCCCCCCAGTCAGACCCCCAGTGTTAATCAAACCTCAGATTAGACCCCGAATGTGAATATGACCTCCACTCAGGCCTCAGATTAAAACCCCAATGTGCATAGGAACCCCATTCAGACCTCAGATCAGACCGCAACGCAAAAACAAAAATCAACTTACCGCTTCTGCTCTGGATGCCGTAGCTGCTAACATCCAGCACTCTTCCTGGTCTTCCTGATACATTGTGCTGTGACCTAATGCCGCAAAGTGTAAGGTCACTGAACGCAAATGTCATCCCACTGTGTGCAGGTTACAGCACAGCATTAGGAGCCTGCAGGAGAAGACCAGAAAGTGGTGAATACAGAGTCCAGAAAGCACTGTATTCACCGATTCCCAGTCCTCCTGTACTAATAAGCAATTCCATAATAGAGGTGCTCATTAGTATTCACCCTATGAGACACATTGACATTTTCCCCCCACTTTGGGGGAACAAAAAGTGCATCTTGTAGGGTAAAAAATATGGTAATTGGTTACTGTGGATGATAGTAAAATTTACGGTGAAAATAATAGCTTGTAGTGGATTTATTGTGCCACAATTCTTTGAGGGCGTGAGGGAAACCTCTGTGCACCTACAGTATGGGCAAATAGAAACCCACGAGAACCATATTATGAATCTATACCACTTTCATTCATAATATGGAATTTGGTAATTCCATTTCATTTATTTAAAGAAGTTGCTTCACATGAGCCATCTCTCTATTAACTCCTTAAGGACTAGGCCAGTTTTAGTCTTTGCATTTTCATTTTTTCCTTTTTACCTTCCAAAAGCCGCAACTTTTTAAATTATTCATTCATATAATAATATCGTTTTTATTATGTTTTACTTAAAAAAAAAAATCTTTATTCTTAATTTTGCATTCTGACAACTTTTTCAAAAAACAATTTCCGGCTACAAAGCTGTATGAGGGCATGTTTTTGTGAGATGAACTGTAGTTTTTATGCATACCATTTTGGGGCATATAAAATTTCTGTTAAATTTAACTTTTTGTTAAATTTTTTTGGGAAAATTGTGAATTTTTATTTTTTTTAGCCATTACAGCATTCAACGTGCTAGGGAAAGTAATATATACAGTATTATGTTTTAATAGTTTGGATGAGGTGATACCTATTATGCATATTGTTTTTCATTTTTATATGTAGACTTGGGAAAGTGGATGATTTTTAATTTTTCAGAATTTCTTAATATTCTAGACAACTTGAACATGCTATCTACTGATCGATAGAATACTATTGCGGTTTATGGGATTCTGATAGGCTGCCTGTGAAGACGTGTTTTGGGCAGCTGGCTGTGCTTTACAAGGCCCCAGGCTGTAATGGTAACCGTTTGGATTCCTACGATTTTTCTGCAGAGGCTCCTATCGGAGCCCAAAGATGCCGATCCCGGTCACTGCTGGTGGGTGTCTGCTGTATTATACAGGCGGCACCTGACATGTATAGAACGACCTCAGCTTGTGATTCATCCCCTGCATGCTAATGTCATACATGTACATGTATGGCATTATACATTAAGGGGTTAAAATCCAGGCAGCTAATGTGTCTTTATAACATCATAAAACGTATGGGTAAACCTCTTATATGAAATAATGCTAAGATCTTCCTAAATATTGGCATGGAGGAAGGGATGTAGGACAGCAGAACAGTAACAGAAGGGCAAATTCTTGATCCTGATACAAAAACCTGAGTTATTTATTAAGACCAGAGTTTTAGGTGCCGATCTTAATACCCCTTTAGCTGGCGGTGGATGCGCCAAATTTACATAGGGGTACCGGTCTCTACATAACTTTGGCATATCCACTGCCTGTCTAAAAAAGGCCTGCCCAACCCCTTCCCCGCACATGTCTCACCTCCTTTTTAAAGCGTGGAAAAGTCACAGATTGTGGCGAAAATAACCTTTGCACAACAACATGCAACAGATATATGCCAAAAAGTGACATATATCTGGTAGTAAGTGACTCCCTTCTCTGGATTCTGTGACTGTTGATAACACATGAGAATTTCTCAAAAGGTTTACAAGAAATGACCAAGTCTGCTTAAATCAACAGAACTGACAGCTTGCAATTTTTTTTCCGAATCCTCACTTACGGTTCAGTATCCACTAGGAAAATATAATATTACTTTATTTCAAAATATACAGTATTGTCTATTATGGGGACCTGCAGCTCAGACAGAGATGACAAACCATATTTTTCATACATCATCATGTCCCTGTAAATGATGGAATAGCCGAGCTAGGAAAATAATGCCAGGTGGTGGGGATGGTCCAGTGAGGCTCTGCATACACAGTGCTTTAAATTCCACAAAGATTCTTGAATCCATAAATTTAAAAGGCATCATTTCAAAGAGTAGCAACTGCTGGCAAGTTTATCAGATCACTATCCAGAGAAGACTGCAGACATGGTAGAAGCAGACAGATACTGCACCACTTTTATCCTAATCACCTCACATATTTCTGAGATCTGAGCATTCGGTCTATGTTGCTGTGGATTTATCTGATGCTGGTGGGAAATACTATCCTGCTTGCCATGCATCCCTTCGGCTGGGTTCACAAGTGATTGAAAATCCAGAGTAAAAATCTGCCTCAGTATTTGCTACATCTCAGCAAAAACTGCTGCAAATCCGCATATGTTAAGCCACCTGTATATGAGTGAGGGTGAACAGACATAAGATTAGCACGAATTTCCATGCAGATTTATACTCCAATCAAGGAATCAGAATAACTCCCTGGATCAACGACCTTTCTCTAATAACTATAACCTGTAATATTATTACCCTCCAGAAATACATTACGGCCCCTCTTGAACTCTCTTAGTGAACTTACCATCACCACCTCCTCAGGCAGATAGTTCCATAGTCTCACTGCTCTTACCGTAAAGAATCCTCTTCTATGTTTGTGTACAAACCTTCTTTCCTCCAGACGCTGAGGATGTCCCCTCGTCACAGTCCTTGGGATAAATAGATGATGGGAGAGATCTCTGTACCTTGATACATTTATACATAGTTATTATATCTTCCCTAAGGTATGGCTTTTTTGAGGATTTTTTACCTTAGTAATCTCTATGAGAGTTGCATGAAAAATCGACTGTTCTAAGTATTCAGTCTAAAGCATGTTAAAAACTAAAATACTGCAAAGAATAATGCAAAAACATGAAAACGGTAAAAATTGCATGGTATTTTTTGCCAATGAAAAAGCACCCAAAATTATGTGTGATAGAAGCCTAAGAGTCTGCCTACAACCCAGCCTTGGATAAACAATCCAGGTCTGTTCTTATCAAATTTCAGGAGGAAGTTAGAAATGTGGATTCCAAGCTAAGACCACTGACACTCTACTCTAGAGGACCACAGTATATTGGTAGAGACGTTAGCAACACTATGTTACAGAAAAGGGAACAGAAATTTAGCACTATGATGTTGAGTAAATGTAGCTGTGACAGATCCCAGTAATCATTGTAGCTGCCTGTAGTATAGTATTTGGACAAGCTCAGATTAGGTCTTCTTGTCCGATTTGCAGAATTGATTTTGACATGACCAGTTGAGGGGGTTCACATAGGCGTTTTCAATTCCTTTGAAGAGCTTTCCGTTATAATATGTTTATAATGGAAAATAACGGAAATGGATATACCGGAAACCAAATGGAAACAATTCTGTTTTAATCCATCCTCATATAGTTCAATGAAGAATAAATAACGGAAAGCTGCATTCCGTATGGCTTCTGTAACTTTGGACAGAGAAAAAGTCCTGTTGACAAGGACAATAAACATAACAATGTTACAGTACAGAGATAATAAACAGTATACTAATCACAGAGGAGCTGGATATATAAAACTTAACTTTTAATCAAGAATAGCAATAAAAATAAAAATAAAGGTTGCTGGATAAAAATCCAAACGTTACATATATAAGGTAACAGCGCTCTATGTTTCTCAATAATGAGTGGATATAAAATTAAGATGTCTGAGAAGGGAGACCGGGGTATATTGTGGGGTAAGAGATAAGGGGAAGATATCCCTATTTTAATACCTCACACTACCCCTGACCCAGGGAGGTCCCCTGATGGTGGAGACCCCCTGGTCCCGTACCTAACCTGTCTCTCCCTCGATTCTCCCTGAAAAGAGGAGGGGAGAATGTCCCTCTCCCTGTTGGAAAAAGAAGAAACCCGACGCGTTTCCCCTCAGGTGAGGTTCATCAGGAGTTAATATGGAAGGATGATGAAATAACCGATAGATGGAGTTGGTGCTAAGTATAATGACTAATGGCACCAAAACCAAGTATAAAAAATGAAGGCTGGCCGCACACACAAAAAATTAACACCGGATAAGACAATAAATCACGATTACACGGGCAAAAAGTGAAAAGTGGATCTCACATAAATGACCTAAACCTACTTGCACCATAAAAATAGATGCCATGAATCAATGCCAGTGAGTGGTTGAATAGTAATATAATATAAATTGGGCACAGTGAGTCATAAAGAAGATATGGTCAATAGACCTCTTACATGACCTCAGTTGCAGCCCCGACAGGGCTGTATAGTGCGTTCAGAAAGGCAATGATGTGGGGGGATGGTGAAGGTAGAAGGCAGATGTAGTATCCACGCGGCTAGAGCGTGCCGCATGGAAGGTGAGTCTCAAATACAGGAACAACCGGAAATCACCAGCCGCCTCGCTCCTTGGTGGAACGCACGCTTAATCATGCGCCTCAAAGTTCCGATCACGTGATCACTGACAATGGTTACGTGGTCATAAGCAGGAAGCTTGCGGTTCAAGGTGGGATACAGAGGAGATCACAATGCCGGTAATGAATATATGAGCCCTGATGAAATTGTGAAGTCAGAACAAAAAGAGAGAACGACTTACTACACAAATAATAAAACATAAACATGAAAATGGCGATATTTTATATATAGAATGTACTGGCTGAGCCTAGTAGTGCGGACAAGTGCACAGAGGGAGAAAAATCAAATACATATATGTACATTAATGAGAATAGATTGTGGGTAAGGGAGGGGGGATAGGATGAAGGGGAGGGGGGGGAGGAGGAGGAGTACAGGACCAGAAGGAGGAACCAAGGATATAAGGACCTCCGAATTTACCTTTAAAACAAAAAATGTATATGACTGTCATAAGACTGATGCTTCTCGCATCGGTGAAAATGGCTGGCTGAAGACAGTCAGGGCTAATTAAAGGCACATGAGTGACAAAGAGAGTTATAGGAAACATGAGAACGTGAGACGTTCATTTAACCCCAAAGGTGACTGGGACTTGCAACGGTAGATCCATTCACTTTCCTTTTGGAGGATACGTCGGTCCCAGTCACCCCTTCGAGGGGATTCATGAACCACTTCCAAAACCGAGAATGTCAATACTTCGGGCCTACCCTCATGAGCAGCAATGACATGGTCAGCCACCGAAGTATTACGTTTGTTGACCACGTCATTGACATGTTCTAAGACCCTACGTCACAATTCTCGAAGGGTCTTCCCAACGTAGTCTTTAGGGCAAGGACACTTGCATAGATAGATAACCCCTTTTGTGCGACAGTTGGCAAAGTCACGAATGAAAAAATCTTGGCCAGTAACTGAGCAAGTGTTGCTCTTTGTTTTGTTGATGTACCTGCAAGCTTTACAATTACCACATTTAAACATGCCTGTAGGTCTCCTGTCCAGCCAAGTGCCCGTTGGTTTAGAGCCAATATAGTGGCTGTGGACAAGTCTGTCTTGGAGGCTCCTCCCTTTCCTATAGGTAATGCTAGGGCTACTGTCAATGACATCGGTTAAATCAGGATCCATCAAAAGAATAGGCCAGTATTTATTTAAAATCTGTCTAATCTCCCGGTGTTCATTATCAAATGTGGAGATGATCCGCATAGGTCCCCGTTTCTGATCCTCATGGTTTTTGGGAACAAGGAGGGTGTTACGGTCTTGATTCCAAGCATATTTAAATGCTTCAGTGAGGACACCATCTGGATATCCTCGTTGTTTGAATCGAGACCGCAAACCTCTGGCCTCATGATGGAAATTGTCAAGGTCTGAACAGTTTCTACGGACACGAAGATACTGGCCCTTTGGTATACCTCTTTTTAAAGGAAATGGATGATGGCTGGACCAGTGCAGGAGACTGTTTGAGGATGTGGGTTTTCGGTAGACTGTAGTGACTAGTCTATCACCCTGTTTCTTGACTAGTAGATCAAGGAATGTAATTTGATCGGGACCCAATTCAAAGGTAAAAGAGAGACCGATGTCATTGTCATTCAATGCTTTGATGAAATCTTTAAATTGGTCCCGATCACCACTCCAGACAATGAAAATGTCGTCTATGTATCTAGACCAAAATAAAATTTTATCTGTCCACCATGTGGGGTCACCGGGAAAGACAAACAGATCCTCCCACCAGCCCAGGAGGAGATTAGCCTAGGAGGGGGCACAAGGGCTCCCCATTGCTGTCCCCCTGAGCTGGTGGTAGAAACGACCATCAAAGACAAAATAGTTATGGTTTAAGACATAGTCAAGTAAGTCGATGACGAATTGACTGTGATTCCTAAACTGGGTACCTCTAGTAGAGAGGAAATGAGACACCGCTCTAAGACCTTGGTGATGTGGAATCGAGCTATAGAGTGACTCGACGTCTATACTGGCTAGAATCCAAGGAGGGTTGAAAGTCAAGGTTTCTATTTTCCTCAGAAAGTCCATAGTATCTCTAGTATGTGAGGCTCTCTTTGTCTCTCATGTGCCTTTAATTAGCCCTGACTGTCTTCAGCCAGCCATTTTCACCGATGCGAGAAGCATCAGTCTTATGACAGTCATATACATTTTTTGTTTTAAAGGTAAATTCGGAGGTCCTTATATCCTTGGTTCCTCCTTCTGGTCCTTTCCTCCCCCCCCCCTTCATCCTATCCCCCCTCCCTTACCCACAATCTATTCTCATTAATGTACATATATGTATTTGATTTTTCTCCCTCTGTGCACTTGTCCGCACTACTAGGCTCAGCCAGTACATTCTATATATAAAATATCGCCATTTTCATGTTTATTTTTTATTATTTGTGTAGTAAGTCGTTCTCTCTTTTTGTTCTGACTTCACAACTTCATCAGGGCTTATATATTCATTACCGGCATTGTGATCTCCTCTGTATCCCACCTTGAACCGCAAGCTTCCTGCTTATGACCACGTGACCATTGTCAGTGATCACATGATCGGAACTTTGAGGCGCATGATTGAGCATGCGTTCCACCAAGGAGCGAGGCGGCTGGTGATTTCCGGTTGTTCCTGTATTTGAGACTCACCTTCCATGCGGCACGCTCTAGCCGCGTGGATACTACATCTGCCTTCTACCTTCACCATCCCCCCACATCATTGCCTTTCTCAACGCACTATACAGCACTGTCGGGGCTGCACTTGAGGTCATGTAAGAGGTCTGTTGACCATATCTTCTTTATGACTCACTGTGCCCAATTTATATTATATTACTATTCAACCACTCACTGGCATTGATTCATGGCATCTATTTTTATGGTGCAAGTAGGTTTAAGTCATTTATGTGAGATCCACTTTTCACTTTTTGCCCGTGTAATCGTGATTTATTGTCTTATCCGGTGTTAATTTTTTGTGTGTGCGGCCAGCCTTCATTTTTTATACTTGGTTTTGGTGCCATTAGTCATTATACTTAGCACCAACTCCATCTATCGGTTATTTCATCATCCTTCCATATTAACCCCTGATGAACCTCACCTGAGGGGAAACGCGTCGGGTTTCTTCTTTTTCCAACAGGGAGAGGGACATTCTCCCCTCCTCTTTTCAGGGAGAATCGAGGGAGAGACAGGTTAGGTACGGGACCAGGGGGTCTCCACCATCAGGGGACCTCCCTGGGTCAGGGGTAGTGTGAGGTATTAAAATAGGGATATCTTCCCCTTATCTCTTACCCCACAATATACCCCGGTCTCCCTTCTCAGACATCTTAATTTTATATCCACTCATTATTGAGAAACATAGAGCGCTGTTACCTTATATATGTAACGTTTGGATTTTTATCCAGCAACCTTTATTTTTATTTTTATTGCTATTCTTGATTAAAAGTTAAGTTTTATATATCCAGCTCCTGTGTGATTAGTAACTTTTCTAGCTGGTGGTTGATCTCATTTTTCAATAAGGACATTGTTTACACTGTGATATATAATAAACAGTATAGACATAATAAAGCCAGTGATGTTACAGTAGAAGAAGAATAAATACAGTGACATCACAGTGCTGGGACAAAAAAACAATTATGTCATAGTACAGGGGTAATAAATACAATGATGCACACAGAAAAAATGCACACAGTGATGTCACAGTGCAGGTATAATAAATCCATTGATGTTACAATACAGGGATAATAAAGATAGTAATGTCACAGTACCGGTTATAATGCACAAGACTAGCACAATAAACATAGTGATGTCACAGTACAAAAAGAATACTGCAGTAAAGAATATTGCAGTAATATTGCAAAATACTAAATACAGTGATGTCACAGTACAGATTATTATGCACACAATGATTGCACAATATAGGCATAAAAGCACAATGATATTACAGTACAGGAATAATAAACACAGTGATGTTACAATACAGATATAATAAAAATAGTGATGTAAGAAAACTGAGAAAATGCACACAGTGATGTCACACTAGTACAGACATAATAAACCCAGCGATGTCATAGTACAGAGATAAACACAGGGATATCACAGTACAAGAAGAATGAATACAGTGATAGTTGCAGGATAGACATAATAAACACAGTGATGTTACAGTACATGTACAATACGTATGTGGAAATAAATTGCTTGAGGGCAAATATAACGGAGGATTCTGATAAAACTTTATTTATTTAAAACAATAAAATGATCTTAAAACAGAAGCTACGTGTTTCGGTCATGGTCCGTCACCTTCATCATGAGTGAGCACAGATATCGACAATTTAAAGGCAGATAGGAACCAGAAATCAATATAATTCAAAGTAACAAAGCCATGTGTATAAAGTACATATAAATGGATATCAATCAAATGATACCTGGCAAGCAACAGTATTCACATATTGTGCTATTACAAAGACTAAGAACAGTTCAGTAAGATAAATCTACAGCAGCGGAGATGTGCAGGGGGCGTGGCATAGAAGGTGTTGCTAGGAGACAGAGCAGCAACATAATAGTGAAGCAGGGTAATAGTGGACAATAATATTTTCAGACTAAATCATTAAACAAGTCAGTGGGTTAGATACTTGATAGCAAAGTTATGTGGGGGGCATGGCATAAAAAGTGTTGCTAGGAGGCAGAACATAAACATAGTCTGTGGAGCAAAGATAGCGGAAAAGAAGGGGAAAGTGAGGTGGATTAAGGGAACTGAGGCATAGGTTTATAGATACCAATAGATAGTATAATAATAATAATAATAATCTTTATTTATATAGGGCCAACATATTCCGCAGCTCTTTAAAATTCAGGGGTTCATGTACAGACAGTCATAAATAACATAGCAAGAGACATGTCAATAATTACAACAAATGGAATGAGGGCCCTGCTCGCAAGAGCTTACAATCTATGAGGAGATAGGGGTGACACAAAAGGTAAAAGTTCCTGTTTTGTACAGTGGTCCAGCCATCTTGGGAAAATACGGGAGCAGATATAGAGTTGTATGAGCCAGTCACCAGTTAATATATGAAGTGTTTGGAGAGTTTGGTGGAGGATCAGGAAATGATAGATGGTCTATATATGGAGCAGAGTTAGATTAGGGGATGTAATAGGCCAACCTAAAAAGATGTGTTCTGAGGGAGCGCCTAAAACTGTGTATATTGTGGTTTAACCTCATTACTTGGGATAGGGGATTCAAGAGAACCGCTGCAGCTCGGGAGAAGTCTTGTAGCCGGGAGTGAGAGGATATAGAATACCATATGAAAACAAAGGGGTTCATTTATTAAGCTATATAACTATATAACTACTAAACAGAGAATGGCAGCAGCACTAGATAAGCCATGACACATAAAATGAACATGAGGTGAATGTGTGAAAAGGTAAAAAAGCATAACTGCTATGTAGTAAGTAATATGGAAGCTCTTAGCGCATATAAATGATCATAAATATGTCAGGCTCATCCACCAACGATCAAGGTGGCTTCCAATCGGATGAGTCCTACACTAACACTGACCTGCATCCTACACAAACCAGCAGGCCCATATCAGGAGAACATCATACCTGGTCAGAAGCTGCACCAGTGTGAACAGGAGTGCTAAATTCCCAGAGGAGGCCAATCCTCCTCTATATATACATAAGGACAAAGAACGGACAGCACCTCCTACAGGTGAGAGTCAGGTGCAAGCTACCTATTGGCTAATTAAATACTAAACAGAGAATGGCAGCAGCACTAGATAAGCCATGACACATAAAATGAACATGAGGTGAATGTGTGAAAAGGTAAAAAAGCATAACTGCTATGTAGTAAGTAATATGGAAGCTCTTAGCGCATGCTTCCATATTACTTACTACATAGCAGTTATGCTTTTTTACCTTTTCACACATTCACCTCATGTTCATTTTATGTGTCATGGCTTATCTAGTGCTGCTGCCATTCTCTGTTTAGTATTTAATTAGCCAATAGGTAGCTTGCACCTGACTCTCACCTGTAGGAGGTGCTGTCCGTTCTTTGTCCTTATGTATATATAGAGGAGGATTGGCCTCCTCTGGGAATTTAGCACTCCTGTTCACACTGGTGCAGCTTCTGACCAGGTATGATGTTCTCCTGATATGGGCCTGCTGGTTTGTGTAGGATGCAGGTCAGTGTTAGTGTAGGACTCATCCGATTGGAAGCCACCTTGATCGTTGGTGGATGAGCCTGACATATTTATGATCATTTATATGCGCTAAGAGCTTCCATATTACTTACTACATAGCGGTTATGCTTTTTTACCTTTTCACACATTCACCTCATGTTCATTTTATGTGTCATGGCTTATCTAGTGCTGCTGCCATTCTCTGTTTAGTATTTAATTAGCCAATAGGTAGCTTGCACCTGACTCTCACCTGTAGGAGGTGCTGTCCGTTCTTTGTCCTTAACTATCTAACTATCTATATTAGGAGTATTTCAGGTGCAGATTGCTGCGCAACACTGAGTTGCGCCACAATCTGCAACTTCTTCCCTCTCACGTCAGGTGTAAAATTGTGGGCGTGGCACGGGTGGGGATAGGCTGGCAGACCCCTCTCATTCACCATTTTCTACACCTGTTTCAGGCATAGACAAAAGTCTAAATGTAAGACAGTTCCGAAGCTGTCTTACATTTAGAACTGGTGGAGGATCTGACGAAGTTATGAAGAGGCCAGCTCAGCTTCATACCTTTGGCGGAACCACCTCCATCTTAGGGGTTTATTAAGACAGGCATCTAAAACATCAATCTTAATAAATGTGCCCCAAATTGACTATAAATCATGGTAAATAAGCAATATATCACTGTAAGTGTCACTCACTGAACCGAGAAGTCACTGAAATTGTGAACACTAAGATCCTCTTTTATTCGCAACTTATTGCGTATAGACTCACAGCATATAACATAAACAAAGGAAGGGGTCTTGTGAATAGATATGTGTAAATTAAAAAGCATGTACTCCACCAGCAACAGGTTTAGTTTATTAGGTGGGGTAAGTAATTGGCGGCACTGGTGAGCAATAATGTTATAGCTCACTAGTATGTATGTGGGCCAAAGAATTGCTCAAGTGCTGTTGCCACCAGAATATGAGGAGTATAGGGAATTTAACCCCGTTTTATCATACGTATAGTCAGTGATAGTGGGGGAATTATCACCCCTATATATCACCCACGTATCAGATAATTCCTCACATTAAGAAGAACGGCTGTGTCAGAATAAATCCCAGCGCTTATCACCAAGGCCTGAGCTACTCAATGTTGGGTCAGTAACACCTAAGCTACCTCCTGTCTATTGACATGCACTAAACCCAGCATCCATCAAGGGACCCGTGCAAAGCAATCACGGAGGTGCTGTGAACCCGTTCTGAACACACTATTCAAGCGTTGAACCTAAGAAGGCTAGAGACTGCCTAACACTGCGTCTTAGCTCGACGCGTTTCATACATGGTACTCATCAGGAGAGTATAGACAGTGTAAGTATAATGTTCGCCTAAGCCGCGCTGCCACACTAGTGGTGTGTTGTGGCGCCTCCGACACTATGATGGCCATAGCGCAGCGGCCTCCAGTGCTGGTTTAAATGGAGAGGACTGCGCCCCCAGTGAAAGGGGTAAGGACAGCACAGCCAATCACCACGCTGGGGGAGGAGGCAGAATACTTGTCTTGTCCACCCGCCCCCGTTCACGGGGCTGTGTAGGTAAATGTCCGAACCCCTGTAATAACATACACAGGAATGAACTAGGCAGGATATCATAATTACTGGGCACATAAATGAAAGGATAAATAGGACGAACGCTATGCAGAGGCTATATAGCAATAAATAATGCTATTTATATTATATCAAAGCCCTGATTGGTGGTAACAATATAATCACAACAGATAAAAGGTGAATTAATACTCCTGAATATTATTATGATGTTGCATAGTTGGTTATAACACGATGGAAGACTGAGTTATGATGCTATGTAACCCTTACAGTTCTGGAATGTGTTGGATAACACTGACATAATGCTGTTAGTGTTATCCAACACATTCCAGAACTGTAAGGGTTACATAGCATCATAAATCAGTATAATGCTATGTGACCCCGTTCAGCGCCGGGAGTTCAGGACACGGCAGCAGCCCACTGAATTATTTTTGTAAAAAAATGGCATGGGGTCCCCCCCCTTTTTTCCTTCACCAGCCAGATACAACCAGCAGCAGCAGCCTGGCACTACCAGGGTGGGAAGGGACACGGTTATTGGCCCTTCCCAGCCTAATGGTACCAGCCTGCAGCCGCCCCAGAGCCAGACCCTCAATTTAGAAGGTCCGGTCCTGCGGGTACCCGGCTCTTCCCGGCACCCCTGGTGGCGGTGGGTGCCGAGGTAATAGATGTTGGGGTTAGTGCTGGCCTGCCATACCGGCAAGTACTAAGCCCAGTATTAGTAATCAGGGCCGCCTGTAGATAGCCCTAATTACTAAAACTGTAGTATTGTAAAAAAAAAATACACACACACAAGTATAAAACATTTTATTGAAATAAACACTCCCCCAGACCCCTGTTTGACCATTTTATTAAAAAAAAAAAAAAAAAAAAAGCTGGCCCGACGTAGTCCACCGAATCCGACGTAGTCCTCTGCATTCACGACCCTGAAAAATAGAAAACAAACACACAAACACAGACCACTTACCTCTTCCTGCACTGGGATAATACACACAGCGATGTCACTGTACAGGGATAACAAACACAGCGATGTCACTGTACAGGGATAATAAACACAGTGATGTCACTGTACAGACATAATAAACACAGCGATGTCAAAGTACAGGGATAATAAACACAGTGATGTCACCGTACAGGGATAATAAACACAGTGATGTCACCGTACAGGGATAATAAACACAGTGATGTCACAGTACAGAGATAATAAACACAGTGATGTCACAGTACAGGGATAATAAACACAGTGATGTCACAGTACTGGGATAATACACACAGTGATGTCACAGTACAGAGATAATAAACACAGTGATGTCACAGTACAGGGATAATAAACACAGTGATGTCACAGTACTGGGATAATACACACAGTGATGTCATTGTACAGGGATAATAAACACAGTGATGTCACAGTACAGGGATAATACACACAGTGATGTCACTGTACAGGGATAATAAACCTCAGATCAACACATTGTGCCCCCATCAGACCTCAAATCAGCGTCTTGTTCCCCCATCAGACCTCAGGTCAGCATCTTGTGCCCCCATCAGACCTCAGATCAACACAATGTGCCCCCATCAGACCTCAGGTCAGCGTCTTGTGCCCCATCAGACGCTGCGTCAGGTCATAGTGCGCGCCGGCAGGGAACACAGTGGAGCATGGAACCTGAGGACAGCGGTGGCCAGAACAGGTAAGTATGCTTTTTTTAAAGTGGCTGGGTGGGCTGATCTGAGGTCTGAGGGGGGCGCGGGGCCCCCCATGAAATCATTGGAGCGGGGGCCTGGAGAAGTAGCTCCAGGCGCTCCAATTATAATCCGGCCCTGGCAGCGCGGCAGATATTAGAACATGGCAACCGCATTAAAGTGATGCGCGCGCCATGTTCTATGTATCGGACGGCAAGAAAACTCCGTATCGAGTTTTCGATATATCGTGCAACACTACTTTCAACTACCTCACCCCCCGACACCTGTGTCTCGCCATTGTCCACCACCTCCTCAGACAACACTGGTAAATCCCCACTGTCAGCACACTGAGACTGCAAAAGGTCTTGCGAATTGGGGCAGAGAATGTTCTGGGGTAGCACATCAGAGAAGGGGTGACTGTGGGGTTCCAGGGAGTACGTGACCACATGCAATCTCCATCCAAAAAGTCATACTGAGGCTCACCACCATGCTTTACACTGCAATCTTATTGAAAGACAGACAATCAGGGGTTCACCGCCAGGTTGTCAGGCAGCATTTTTAAGTGGGTCACCATTACCGTGTCCCTGAAAATTGCCTTGGGGTCATCACCAGAATATTGGCCAGATTTAGAAAAAATGGTGCAATTAGGGAGCCTCAGAGGCATCCCTACATGCTGCCCCTGGTGTTTCCTATCCATTTCCAAGGTGTTTCCATCTTTTTCTGAGGTTTTCACATGTTGGGGCAAACTTGACTGTGCAGAACCTTTGGCCCCTGCAAAAATATTCAGGTCTCCCATAGACTTTAATGGGATTCGTGATTCGGCTCGAACCCACGAATCCCGCGGAAAATTCGGGCCGAATACCGAATCACCGAATCTTTTAGGATTCGCTCAACTCTAATTAGTATACATACAATTAAAAGGTTTATGTATATTTTTTACCCTCTACCTTTCCTTCTGAACTGTTCTAGTCCCTCCTTCCATTCCTCCCCCTGTTCCATTACCTCGTCCCAGGTCTCTATCTGCACTATCTTCCCCTCTTATGTAATTTCACTCCCCCAGTCCCTAGATTAAACACCCCTCCAACCTTCTAGCCATCTTCTCCCCCAAAACAGCTTCCCCTTCTCCATTGAGGTACAGCCCATCCCTACGATAGAGCCTGTAGCCGACAGAAAAGTCGGCCAAGTTCACCAGGAACCCAAACCCCTCCTCCCTACACCAGTTATTGAGCCGCTTGTTTACCTCCCTAATCTCCCGCTGCCTTTCTTGTGTGGCTCGTGGTGCAGGTAGTATTTCGGAAAACACTACCTTTGAGGTCCTTGCCCTAAGCTTATTACCTAAATCCCTAAAATAATTTTTAA
Source organism: Rhinella marina (assembly GCA_900303285.1). Classification (NCBI taxonomy): domain Eukaryota; kingdom Metazoa; phylum Chordata; class Amphibia; order Anura; family Bufonidae; genus Rhinella; species Rhinella marina. The sequence continues at coordinate 1,801 of ONZH01011720.1, read as the reverse complement.
GGACGCTCCACCTACCTCTAACTTTGCCATTGTTTCCAATATGGATCATGACTACTGGATCTTCTCCAGCCCTTCCTGGTAATCTGTCAACCCGATCCGTGATGTGTCAAACTTGAGCGCCAGTACGACAACACACCATTCGACGATCCAGGTCTTTGTGACAGATCGCCCTATCTGTTCCCCTGAACTGACATTCCTCTCATTAGGGGCCTTTTTTTAAATTATTGCATTCTACTTGTCATGGGCTAAAATATTTTTTTTTAGTTGGTCGTAATTAAAAATTTTCATCAGTAGGGATGAGCGAATCGAGCTCCAGATCCGAAGTCAATTCACTCTAAACTTTGTCTTAATGCTCTTCGGGATTTGATTTTTCAACTTGAAAACCATTTGAAAACTTGGTTCCAAAGTCGGCTTTGTTACCGAGGTACCAGCTGTTACTGAAGCTGACTTCGGATTCCTGTTTTAAAATGGTTTTCAATTTAAAAAATTGTATACCAAAGTTTTTCACCGAAGTCTCACAAGACTTTAGTGATAACTCATTTCAACTCACTGGAGCTCATTGATTTGAATACTATACAGAGACAACTTTCCGTACAGTATTTAAATGAAGTTTGGAGCGAAGTGTAGGATATAGAGCTTGCATCGCTCATCACTATTCATCAATAGAGATGAGCGAGTAGTGAAATATTCGAAAGTTTGAAATTCGATTCGAATAGACCGCGAAATTCGACTATTCGACCGAATATCGAATCCCATTAAAGTCTATGGGAAAAAAATGCTCGCCACTTGGAAATCTCAATTCGACCACTTGGAGGTCACCAAGTCCACCCTGAAACCTCAGAAAAGGATGCCAACACTGCTGGAATGCAACTGGGACAGCAGGGGAAGCATGTCTGGGTGCATATAACGCGCCCAAGTCGCACTATTACGCCACTATCACAGCCTCTCAACAATACACTCCAAAGACAATGTAACCTCTCTGTAAAGTGAGACCATACAAGAAAACCTTCTTTCCTCTACATTGCCATGGACCCCAAGCCAAACTAGACAAAAAAGAAGATAAAATTCTGCACCCCTTAAAATCACGTTGCCTATGACAACCACAGATGGCATAGGCAAGGGGGAAAGCAATCAAGCCATCACTATTTTTCCCTCTGTGCCATCCCTGCCTTGCCCAGGCACATGTCCCAAAACATCATCCACGCCCGAGTAACACGGTTACTGCAAAAGGCCATTTGACCACCAACACTTTGGTTTGAGGCCGGGGATGCTACATCTCCCTGACGGCACACTGGGTGAATGTTGTGGAGGCGGGGACGGGCAAACCTGCTACCCCCACCCAAGTTTTGGGCCTTGGTTCTGTCTGGATTTCCGCAACCCTTACAGACAGCTCGGCAAACCCCTCCTTCTCCTTCTAGATTCTCCTTTTAAATCTGTACGCCACTCAGTCAAGTCCATAAAGTCCAGTCTCGTCGATAGCCTGCAGAAACTGCAGGGACCTCACTGTGACCCTCCTTCCTCCCACCCTGCCCAATGTTATCAACCCAGTGTTCCCACCCATGCAAGAATCGCAGGAGCTATCTGAGGATTTTGTTTGTTCTGATGCCCAAACACTGGAGCAAGCTCCATCTCTAGCTGATGGTGGTGTGGAACGGGCACTAAAGTGTAAAATGATTAGGGACGATGATGAGACACAGTTGCCAGCAAGGGAGGCTGTTGGAGCAAAGTGAGGCAGTGTAAGAGGAGGTGGTTGAGTATGACGAAGTCAGTGACCCGACCTGGCCCAGTGTCATGTCTAGCA